>JASVEL010000069.1:0-206336 GCA_032618575.1 Nicotiana noctiflora
GAGCTTGTTACTTCAATCAGATTCTGAGCAATCCGCGCTTTTGTTTACTCCAACATTTGGACTCATTTTCTTTTGGTTATTTTCTTCTTTTCTTCATGCAGGATTGATGTTCCACTCGTAGGTTATCTCAATCCTTGCGTCCCGAGGTCAAACCTATTTAGACAATAAAACAAACAAACGAACAAAATTTTTCTGCCCCAGTTTTGCTAGGAAAATTTCGTGAGTTAGTTGTGACACAGAAAGTGATTAAAAAGACTCTTTGGTATTGGGTAAGAAAAATCACAGTTTCACAAATAAACGTTCCACGGCTTTCTGGCCCGGATTTTGAAGAAGAGTTTCACGGCTTTCTGGCCGGAATTCAAATAATGTCTAACAGTTTTTGGCCACTAGACCCTCGGTTTTTTGGCCGCTAGACCCTCGGTTTTTTGGCCGGGTTTAAAATAAATGGCTCTGCAGTTTTCTGACTGGGAGATCCTTGTTTTTTTTTGACCGGGAAGAAGAGTTTCACGGCTTTCTAGCCGGAATTCAAACAATGTCTAACGGTGATTTAAAAGACTCTTTGGCATTGGGTAAAAAAATCACAGTTTTCACAAATAAACGTCCCACGGCTTTCTGGTCGGGATTTTGAAGAAGAGTTTCACGGCTTTCTGGCCGGAATTCAAACAATGTCTAACGGTTTTTGGCCGCAAGACCCTCGATTTTTTGGCCGGGGTTAAAATAAATGGCTCCGTAGTTTTGTGACTGGGAGATCCTCGGTTTTTTGACCGGGAATAAAAGTTTCACGGCTTTCTGGCCGGAATTCAAACAATGTCTAACGGTTTTTTGGCTGTCAGACACTCGATTTTTTTGCCAGGGTTAAAATAAATGGCTCCGCAGTTTTCTGACTGGGAGATCCTTAGTTTTCTGACCGGGGATAAAAGTTTCACGGCTTTCTAGCCGGAATTCAAATAATGTCTAACGGTGTTTTGGCCGTCAGACCCTCGGTTTTTTGGCCGGGGTTAAAATAAATGGCTCTACAGTTTTCTGACTGGGAGATCCTCGGTTTTCTGACCGAGGATAAAATGTTTCACGGCTTTCTGGCCGGAATTCAAACAATGTCTAACGGTTTTTTGGCCGCAAGACCCTCGGTTTTTTGGCCGGGGTTAAAATAAATGGCTTCGCAGTTTTCTGACTGGGAGATCCTCGGTTTTCTGACCGGGGATAAAAGTTTCACGGCTTTCTGGCTGGAATTCAAATAATGTCTAACGGTTTTTTGGCCGCAAGACCCTCGGTTTTTTGGCCGGGGTTAAAATAAATGGATCTGCAGTTTTCTGACTGGGGAGATCCTCGGTTTTCGACCGGGGATAAAAGTTTCACGGCTTTCCGGGCGGAATTCAAACAATGTCTAACGGTTTTTTGGCCGTAAGACCCTCCGTTTTTGGTCGGGGTTAAAATAAATGGCTCCGTAGTTTTCTGATGGGGAGATCCTCGGTTTTCGACCGGGGATAAAAGTTTCACGACTTTCTAGCCGGAATTCGAACAATGTCTAACGGTTTTTTGGCCGCAAGACCCTCAGTTTTTGGCCGGGGTTAAAATAAATGGCTCCGCAGTTTTTGACTGGGGAGATCCTCGGTTTTCTGACCGGGGATAAAAGTTTCACGGCTTTCTGGCCGGAATTCAAACAATGTCTAACGGTTTTTTGGCTGTAAGACTCTCGGTTTTTGGCCGGGGTTAAAGCAAATGGCTCCGCAGTTTTCTAGCTAGGAGATCCTCAGTTTTCTGACCGGGGATTTTGAAAGAAAGTTTTCACGGCTTTCTGGCCGGAATTCAAAAGCAATGTCTCACGGCTTTCTGGCCGGAGAGACCCTCGGTTTTCTGACCGGTGTCCAAACGGATATTGGACTAACATGATTTGATTCTCTTTTTGGAGTTTTCATTTTTCTTTTTTTTTTATTCTTCCTTTTGGGCCTTCTTTTAGGTATTTCTTTCTTTTTTTTTTAACCATCAACAAATGGATAAGATAAAGCTTTTGAAAAGAAACTTCCCCTTTTATGCATTTTCCTTCTTCCAGAGCCCTTTCAATGCTTGTGTACTTCACTTCTTGCACAATTAAATAGACCTGCTTTCAACAAAGAACATTTTATTAGTTGAAAAAGTGGTTGACTTTGTGGCCTTGATTATCTTCATTGCTTGATCCTTGCCCCATTTCCATTGAGAACTTTGCTACCAATTGTCTTTGGGGGTGACTTCTTTTCAAACTGACCGGGTTCAAACTCGAAATTCTTTGAGGACTCACCTGTGTGGGCTCTGTCTTTCTGCCTCATTCCGTTTCTTTTAAGACCTTAGCCTTTGATTTCCATTTTCTTCCTAACATCCGCTCATTTGGAAACAATTGATCATTACGATCAAATCGGGGATTGTATCAATACACCACTGAGGCTGGGTATCTTTCTTCAACTTTTTTTTACCAGACAGAGTCCTGTAAAACCTGTCCTGCCGCCTTTCTTTGTAATAGTTTCAGAATTAAAATTAAACCGAAAGGAACAAAAAGCAAGAAAATGAGTTTAAAGAGAAGCGTCCCTTTCGGGGAAAAGAAGGACTTATCTGGGATGCATGCTGACTTCAAATAAACATGACATGCTTCTTGGACTGGACACCTGACCCACATAAACTTTCCAACTTCTTATGAACCCATTGATTCGCAATTTCAAAACTAGGGAACCTTGCCAAAATTCTTTTAGTGAAAGGATGTCTTCTTTTTGGTCGGCGGCGCCCTTTGCGGGTTTCCGCCAATCTATCCCTTTCATTTCTCTTCTCACTGTCGCCTGATAGTGCTCTTTGCGAGTTTTCACTAAATGGACTCTCTCATTTTTAGCTTCTCCAATCGCCATCGCCTTATGGTGCCCGAAGGTTTTCACCGATAAGACTCTCTCATTTTGTTTCTCTCAATTCAGGCTGTGTCAGATTTCCGTCAATGACATTCTTCACTTTTTTGCCTTTGCCAATTGATCCGAAGGACTTGAACAAGGTTTTTGGGTAAGAAGGAATTTGAATGGAATTACAACTCTGGAACCATCTTCGACGGATCTAAACAGAATCAAAAATATCATCTGCCCCAGTTTCATTTTTGGGGAAACCGGGATTTTTGTTTTGGTGTGACCGAACCTCAGGGAGAGGTTGCCTACGTATCCTTTCGGAATCAAGTCAGAACGTAGTTCAGGTAGTGATAATTTTTTTTTAATTATTTTTTTTTACTTTTTTATTTATTTTGGGTTCCAAAGAGGGTGAACAAAGAAACATAACCAGCTCAAAGGGTTTTACAAAGGATTTATAGTGTTTGGGGTAGCAAGAAAGAAAGCCTTCGTCATCTCAATTATACAAAAGCCAAAGTCGAAGGAAGTCCTGACATAGTACATTTATACTGTATCTGTATTGACTGCCGTTTCAAGATTATTTCCTTCAATGTCTCCCAGTGTCACGCCCCAAATCGAGGGACATGACCGGCGCCTGACCGGGTTGCCCCAGTCAAGCGGACCTGGGTGCCTTTCATTCCCACGCGTTACCCCTGTGTTGACTGTTTCTCATTAACCAAATATATTACTAATCATAATTGATTTCACATTAAACAAATAAAACGATACGAGTGATTCATTAATAAGATTTCAATTTTTACAACGCCCGACATAACACCATATATATACATAAGACTGGAGTCCCACAGTTTACATGTCTACAGAGCCTCTAGGATACAAAAGGGAAATACAATACTTGCCGGTAACAAGGCTTCGGCTATACCTTTCAAAACCAAAATGAAATCCAAACCGAAGTGGCAAGAACCACACAAGGCCCCGAGGAAGAAAGGGGCTCACCAAGACGGCCAGTGGAAGGAGAAGAATACTACTGCCGACGAGCTGAAGTGCCTGCTACTGATCCACCTACAATCATGACACGAATGTAGCGCCCCCGGCAAAAGGGACGTCAATACACTTAAATTGTACTGGTATGTATGGACAAACTTTGTCCCAAGTAAACTCAAGCCATTAAATTACATCAACAATCAATTAAGCCAGCCAACCATGTTTCCACTTTTTCCTCATTTCAAATAATTCTCACACAAAGCACTATCCACGATCAACCAATTTAACAATAACCAATCAATCACGTAAAACACAAGTAGTCAAACAAAGGGGCAATCAGTGCCCCACAGGTTGCAAACTCTCCTGCCGTCTCCTTTCACAATTTCACATTATTGATTTATGTATCAATTTTCAATAGCGATTTCGATCGCTTTCCATCCTTATTGCCCCTGACCACCCTTATTACCTCGGCCACCCTTATCACCCCAACCCAAACCTTATTTCACCACGTTGCGGCGCGCAACACGACCCCGCCTTACAGCTGAAAACACAACAATTTCAAACAGCAGATAAGGTACTACACACAATTTCAACAAGTTCAAATAGCAACTTACACATTGGTTCATGTTCTCAATTACTTCTCAAGCCAATATCAAAAACAAGTTACAAGTATTCCAAAAATCAAAAATGCCCACATAATCATTTTCAACAATTTACCACAATTAAGGTGTTTCAAATTCCTTCCACAATAAGCCAAATATGCCATCACAGCGCAATTTTCCTCAGTTCTGTACCAATTTCAATTCCTTTGCCATCTTTCAATTCGTATTTCAAACCATACCAAATGTAGTTCAATCATCAATTGTATACCCAACACAACAATGATATCGAAAAATCACATAAAATCTCTCAAATTAACACATGCCAAACAATTTCACACATATGGGCGATTTTACAAGAATCAAAATTAGCCATACATACCTGGTGATGATGTTTTTTCCTCCTACTTTATGCTTACCCAAGATATCCTACTCTTGCCAACCTTGTTCTTGAAGACTCTTACTTCTACCCACTTCTTTTTACTAGAAATCAAGTTCAATAATCATGCATGAGTGTAAAAATTCTATTTTCAAAAGCTATTATATGCAAACCTCTCTTTACCCAATTAAAACTGAAAATCAAAAAAAATAGTTAGGGTTTTTACCTTGAAAATATTGGGGAAGTTGAATCCTTGCCCTAGAATCCCTTGGAATTAAGTAGTTGGAACAATATTTGAAGATGAAGAACTTCTCTCTCTAAAAACCCTCTCTTCTCTCTCTAATTTTGGTGAGATGATATGATAAAATGAAGAAGAAAGGTGTTATATTAAAGAAGAGATCGGGTCAAAATGTTACAAAATCTGGGCCGGGGTCAAATATGCGGTCACTATGCGACCGCAGAATCAACATGCGGTCCGCATAGTGGCCGCAGAATGGCTCAAAAATTACGCAGGCTCTGGAACGATTTGCGGTCACTATGCGGACCGCATGTTGATTCCGCGGTCGCAAAAGTGCACCGCAGATTGACATGCGATCGCATATCGACCGCACATTGGACACAATTTTGGGCAACTCTCTGGAACGATTTGCGGTCACTATGCGGACCGCATGTTGATTCTGCGGTCGCATTCTTGACCGCATATTTGACACTTTTTCGGAAAAATTATTTCTCTACATTTTTGAAACTTAAATCACTACCAAGGGTTCGAACCGCGGCTCGCAAGCTCGCCGCGAAGAATTCTACGCATTCCTAACACATCATTCGGACCATGACACCACATCTACTAGGTTTTATGCACAAAAATTTTACGGGGCCTTACACCCAGATACAGTGTCCCTCTCAGTGATATTTTCCGGATGATGTATGGATCCTTCCAATTAGGAGCAAAATTTTCCTTTTGTTCTTGGTAATGAGGAGGAGTGCGCCTTAACGTCGGTTGTTCTATTTCGAGATTCTTGGGCCGCACTTTCTTGTTGCAAGTATGGGCCATTCTTTGTTGGGATAACTACTCGGGTATTCTCTGAGTACAAAACACCCCTTTTATATGCGAACCAATTTTCCTTCAGTTATTCCAATTCATTGTTTCATTTCCTCAAAATAAACTTTTATGCATTTCAACTCTCGATTCATTATTCTGAAGTCTGACAGCATTTTGGGATCTAGGCATGAAGTCCACAAGCATGTCATGTTATTTAAAGCTGCATGATTTGAACTAAAGAGAAGAGAAAAAGAAACTAAAACAAATCTAAAAGAATAAAAAATAACAAAAGAAAAGGAAACGGACGATGAAATATTAATTTCATTTCTTGGAATCGAAAGGATAAACAGGGTTCACATTCGGAAATTTAAAGACAAAAACTAAAAGAAACATCCAATTTACACCCTGAAATACTCTGGATGCAGAAAAATGCGGCAGGACAAGTTTACTGGGCTTCCGCCTGATCGGGAATGGCCTAGCCTTTCAGTTTGGGAGTTTACTGTCTGGTCCCATCTCAACGGTGATAGTCTCTTTCCCTGGCTCGACCATGTGGGTATCGCAGAGCTTTGCCTCATGTTTTCCTTCACTCTCTTCAATTATGAAATCCTTATTATCTTTCTCTTGACGGTCCTTAAGCTTTTGTGGTACGCGTCCAACAAACACTGGCTCATTCAATCGTGGTGTCTTAATTGCCCCCATGCCACATAGGCTTGCTTAGGTGCACCAATTTCCCTTTCTGGTTCTAACTCAGTGATTTTACTCTTCTTTTCCCCTTTCTCTTGTTTCGGGGCCGCCTTGGGCTTCCTTTCCACGTCAGCAATAGCAATTATGGCCTTAAGCGCTGGATCGAATTCTTCGTCTTCACAAATTATCCCAACTATCGGCCCGTTATTGTGAGCGGGCAGCGGATTATTGGTCACATTTGGGACATCCTCATCCTTCAACACAATCTTCCCTTGCTCTATTAAATTCTCCACCGCTTGTTTCAAAGTCCAACAGTAATTAGTATGGTGGCCCTCTGCCTCTGAATGATATGCACATCTGACACCAGCTTTGTAGGAAGGCGATGCCGGGTTTTGCCTATTCTGAGGAACCGGCTGCAGTAGACCCATTTGGACAAGTTTCGGGAATAGACTAGAGTAAGATTAATTGGGGTAAAGTTTGATTTCTTTGGTGGTTCCCAAGGACAGAAGTTATTCTGCGGAGGTCGGGGATTATAGTGGTTCTGGTGGGGAGGCTGATTTCTTGGAAATAGAGCTTGGTTTCTACTGACATGCTATTGCGGTGGCGCAAAAGGTTGCGCATTCATGACCGCGTACTGCTGAGGGATATAGGAAATTTCCTGAGCAGAGTAATAATGCTGGGGGGTTCTTTCTGAAAAGATGGGTCTAGGAGCGTGGTGTCTTCTATCACCCGAAGTTGCCATGGATGTTTCCTCTTTCATCCTACCCTTTGCTATTCCTCCAGACCCTCCTTGGATTGCTTGGGAGGTCGCTCGAATGGCCGCTTGACTCAAAATTCTTCCCGTCTTTAAACCATTTTCTACCATTTCCCCAATCTTGATCGCCTCTGCGAAAGGTTTTCCCATCGTTGACAGCATGTTCTGGAAATAGTCTGGTTCCTGAGCCTAGAGGAAAGTAGTGACCATTTCTATTTCGTCCATAGGGGGTTTCACCCTGGATGCTTGCTCTCGCCATTTGATAGCATATTCTCCGAAGCTTTCTGAGGGTTTCTTCTTTAAGTTCGATAAAGAATTCCTATCTGGCGCAATGTCAATGTTGTACTGGAACTGTTTCACAAAATCTCTGGCCAAATTGTCCCAAATGTGCCATCGAGATATGTCTTGATCCATGTACCATTCCGAGGCTATCCCGATCAAGCTTTCTCCGAAATATGCCATCAGCAATTCTTCCATATCGCCGGCACCTCGCAATTGATTGCAGTATTTCTTTAGATGAGCAATAGGGTCGTCATGCCCGTCATACTTTTCGAACTTCAGCATCTTAAAGCCTGAGGGCAAATGGACATGTGGGAACATGCACAAATCTGCGTAAGAAACACTCTTCTGTCCGCCTAGACCTTGCATGTTTTTCAAACTCTGTTCCAAGCTGCTCATTCTTTTTTCCATTTCATCCCGTTCGGGAGCTTTTGGATTTTGGCTTGGCATGAGTTGAGGATAGACATTGGCGGCAAACTGGGTAGGATCCCGTGGAAGGGGTGGTGCCGGGAATGTAAAAGAAGAGGAATAAAAGAAAGGAGTATGTGTGCCGAGATACGCTGTGATTGGAACGGGCAAACCAACGGATGTTCTTGTAGATGTATCTAATGCTGTCACCCGAGGATGGGAAGTGGAGGGTGATTCGGAGAGGGTTGTAACATTAGAATATCCAAACAAAGTAGATGGGTAATTGGTGGG
Source organism: Nicotiana noctiflora (assembly GCA_032618575.1). Lineage (NCBI taxonomy): Eukaryota > Viridiplantae > Streptophyta > Magnoliopsida > Solanales > Solanaceae > Nicotiana > Nicotiana noctiflora. The sequence continues at coordinate 8,270 of JASVEL010000069.1, forward strand.
GGTATTAGAAATCCCACTTGACCTAAGGAATAGTTCGGGGAACCCAGGGATCAGACTTGGGGGCTCTTTCCCGTTATTCCAGTCATCTAACATCTCCAACATGCAACAGCGCAAAATTCTATTTTCTTCTACAGCTGCTGACTCAGTAGCCGGAATGGCTGACACGGAGCTCTCTTCCAAAACGGGAACGGTTGGTAGAGGGATTTCTGAAGACATGTTAGCACTTCTTTTCGACCTTGTGAAATAAGGATGGGTACTTTCTTTTGATTTAGCAACGGGTTGCTGAACTTTTCCTTTGGACCTCGTGGAGTATGAATGTGAGGCCAGAGTACCACAAAATCAACCACCCTTTTCTAAAACCTGGAGTTTGGCAAACAAACGGTTAGTCTGAGACAACATAACAGATAAGTAATCTCACGTTGGGTGTGATGCACTTATACAATTGATCGTGTTGCTACTTGTATTCGATTGTAATGCGTTACTCCGGCTTATACTTTCCTTTGCTTTCATCTTCTTTCTCTCTTTATCAATTTTCTCTTTCTTTTTTTTTCTTTTTTTTTTCATTTTTCTTTTTCTTTTGGTGATGGTCAAATCTTATGTGGATTGCCTACGTATCATGTCTCTGCATGAATCAGACCGGGCGTAGTTCGGATAATCGGGAATGGAGTAAATCAACTAATTCTTGAAAGAAATGCTTTAAAAGAAAAAAAGAAAATATATTTATATTTTTGCTTATTTTTTGTTTGCTTATTTTTTGCTTCTTGTTTTGCTTTTTTGAAAGAAAGACTTCTAAAAAAAATTTATTTGCTTTGGAGTAAAAGAATATTTTTGTTTGAATTTTTACTTATTGTCTCTTTTTCTAAGGAAGAAAGAAAAATATTTTTTTTTGGATGTTGCCTCTTTATTTTCGAAAGAGGGACTTTTAAGAAAATATTTTGAATTTTTTTTATTTTTGTTTATTTACAAAATAACTTATAAAGAAAAGCAAAAATATTTATGGACTTCAAAATTTTTTTATATTTTTAAAAAAATATATATATTTATGGACGTTTACAAAAGAAAGACATCTAAGGAGTATTTTTTTTTTGGATTTTTGTTTCTGATTTTTTTTTAGAAAAATACTTCAAAAACGAAGGAAATCCGTAGTTTCAATTTTGATTTTTATTGATTTTTCTTTTTATTTCATGAAAAGCAGTAAAGAACGAAACCATTTTTTTTAGTTTTTAAAACTACTTTTACCCTTTTTTTTAATTTTGTAAGGAAGGATTTTGAAGAACGAATAAAGGAAATTATTTTTTTTGCTTGATTTTTTTTTGAAATTTGGGGTCGAAACCGATGAGGTTTTCCTACGTATCTCACATCCGGTGAGAATCAGACCCGCGTAGTTCGGAAACAAATGAACTAAATCATTTTAACAAAAAAAAGAAAACACTCTATTTTTAACAAAATTTATTTGGATTTTTTTTTTATTTTTAGCATTTTCAAAAAATTATTTTCAAAGAAAACAAACTATTTTCCATAAAATTATTTCGACTCTATATCCGGACATTTTCTACTTCTTCTCCTCTTTTTTTTTTTTTTTTTTTAAAAATAATAACAAACCGGCCAGCATGTAAGATCGAAATGAGTAAATGCACAAACAAAGATGCATCAAGCCGGTCTTCTGTTTCATGTACACCTGTCCTAGACAGGCCCAACCCCTGTGTTGAGCCTCCTAAGTCAAATATGCACATGACGCAAATAGACGTTCCTATAGGGAATCCGGCACAAGGTTTTGTTATTCTAAGTCATCATCCTGCTGGAAAAGGTGTCTAGACTAGCTTTAACTCGAGCGGACAACTCGAGCCGAAGAGTGTCAGTGCACCGGTAGCATGGCTTTCCGGCTTAATTGACAAAACTCTCCGCCTAAACATGTGTGACTACAAATCCTTCACCGGTTGCCAAGCACCACAACTCTCTTGAGAAAAACGGGCTATGTCCAGCAAATGCCCGATATTATATTTCAAAGAGATTCAGAAGAGGAAAATGGGTATCGGCACAATTTATATACGATTCACAAAATATCAAAGCGGTAAAAGCAACATTTAGCACATTTAATACAAACATGTAATAAAATCAGATAATAATAAGCCAAATATAACAATTATTCAAAGCTCGAATTCTTAAACCCTGAACCAGTGGTTCTGGGTTTGTGTCCCCAGCAGAGTCGCCAGAGCTGCCACACCTCCTTTTGGCGCGCCCCTTACCCCGGAGGGTAGATGCGTAAGGGGAGTTTTTCCAATTTAAGTGATAATATTCGAAACGGGATTATTCTATTTATTTTAGAGTCACCACTTGGAATAAATTAAGTTGTCCCAAGTCACCGATTTATTAAAATCTCGAATCGAGGAAATTTTCGACTTTCCACTGCGAACCAGAAATTCTAAGTAAGGAATTCTGTTGACCCGAGGGAAGGTGTTAGGCACCCCCCGATCCCGTGGTTCTAGCACGGTCGCTTCAATTATCATAAATGGCTAAAAATATCTGATTTTAAATATGTATCATAAATCATGTGATTTTAATCAATTCTAGGCCGCTTTTATTATTATTTTTAATAGACATGTAACGCCATGAAGACATGTCTCGGACTGCATTGCGATCAACGCACCCGTGGTTGTTGACATATTTCAAATCCGTTGAGATTCGAATTTGGGTCGCATAAATGTGCACCCGAGCTTAGGAAGGCAAATAGTAATTAAGGCGTGTCCTAAAGAGATATCCTAAAGCGACTACATTTTTGCCTCGTCGTATCTCTAAAAAATAAAATAAAGAAATAACATCCTATATTATCTTTATTTTTAGAGTTCTAGAGCCAAATTGTGAACATGACTTGTTAGAATTAAAATGAACAAGATGGCCTCCATTTAACATATACGGGCCCAAACTCAACGTGAATGATGCAAATTGGGCCTGGGCCGACTTATTCTGATTCGAGCCCAACTACATGGTGCTACCCACACCCTAAATTTAACATGTGGAAAAAATGAGATTGATATTAGGGAAAACTATTTTTTATGAGACTAAACAGAACAAATGGTTAACTAAAGGGGGCATGAGCTACTCATTACTCAACCTTTAAACTTGATAGGCATTTAAATAGGCTATAAATGAAAGGAAACTAGTCACAGCAGTACATAGATACTACATCGTCGGTTTTTGTCTAAACTAGCATACATGGGAATGAATCCGCAATTTTAAACTAATAAGCAATCAATATTTATTTATACATTAATAAAACTACTCAACATGATTCTAATAAGCTAAATAACTAACACATATACAACTTAACATATGGAAATATGACTAAAGTGACTTCCAACTTTAAAGTGCCATTCTTATTCATGCTTCGGACTTCGGCTACATCATATACCAATATAAAATGTGTACCTGGAAGTAGAATCGAAATAAACGAGGAGTTAGCAACAGTATGCAGCAACCAGATTTAAACCAACAGCAACAGCAGTAGCAACTCTCGATTAGAAATCCAGGAGAAACAGTAAACCAGAGACCAACAACAATGCCAAAGGTGATTCAAAACCAAAACACAGAATCCAGCAAACTAAGAAAAGCTAAATAGAACAAACTTAGTGAAGAAAACTGGAGGTGTTTATGAACTGAAACAACAAAAGGTTTGATTCCAATTAAAGAAAAAAGACTGCTAGATGTGTGGTTATCGCTCAAGGCAGTCTACAACTTAGTATCGAAATCAGTGCAAAATCAGTTTCAAAGTGTTTTCAAATCTGTTTCTTTCAAAGTGTATATGAAGGAGAAACTTTCTTCCAGATTCTAAAATGTGTGTGTAAAATCTGCTTTGCTCTCTCTGTTTTTTCCAGTTCTCCCCCTCTATTCTGCCAGTAAGTGTGTATCTTCTCTATCTATTCTTTTCTCTCTCTTATAGCCTTAAAGACTCAAAACATCAACCTATTTTTTATTGTTTCAGATCTGTCCAGCACATGTTATTCTCTCTTTTTTGCACTTTTCAGCTGTCTAAACATGGCTCTAAAAACTCCTAAGTGCAGAAAGTATGTGGGATACCTGCTGTCCAACAGGTTCCACTGACTAAACATGTGCCCTGCACCCTCAAATTTCTATCCTAAGCTAAACAACTATATCCAATCATTTTCTTTATTAACTAACAGCTAGTTAACATCTATGATTCAACAGCTATAAACCAACAGTGAAACTAACAGTCAGTTAACATCTAAATTCAACAGCTATAAACCAATTCGTTTCTAATTCAAACACGAAACAATTCAAACTTCAATTCAACAAGGCAACTCAAATCTTTCGGACAGAGAAGGTGACCAAAGTGCGGAATTAATCATTCGACAATATTCGACTAGTCGATTACAACACACATAATCCATAAACAATAGTCGACGAAGTCAGTAAATCAAACCAAACTCTCGGCCAATGCTAAAAAAACGAAGCTAACTATTCGACGACGCTAATCGAAGTGAGTGCATATCCTATAACGACACATTTACAATCAAATAATCAGAAAGCAAACAAATCGACCAAATAAAGGGTCCCAAGTAGATGAGGAAAAACAGAAAATTAGCAATATCCGAAGAAAATCAACAACAAACGAAACTACAAAACGTTTAAACTAAAACGACGAGTACGAGTAAATGAGAAACGGAAAAAAGGAGAAGAAATACCTCAAAAATAGAGAAAATTGGAGAAGAAACAAACGGGCTTGAGCTTTTGGGGCCAAACGGAACTTAATCGGGGTGTTCTCAGTTGAGAACACCTAGATTAAGGTCTATTAGACCTCAAATTCCAATTGAATTCAACACAGAACCCCAATTCCAATTTCTAGGGTTCATACGACATTTTGGGGCTTGGTGGTTTCGGGTGAGATTCGAAAGAAAACAAGATGAGGACCGGGTTGAGGGGTTATGGGGGTGTTGTGGTATAAATTTGGAGTGGTTTGGGATGGGTCTCGATTTTCCGGCGGACTTCGATCTAATATTCGAAGAATTTGGGAATGATTCGAGATGAATGGTTAAGGGATTCGTGTAGAGGGGGGTTAGGGGATCCTATGGTGTTAAAATGGGGGCTATTGGCCTACCGGAACCGCCGTGAGGCGATTTCCGGCGGGCGGAAGACGGCGGCTCAAGGCGGAGGTTCGTCGGGGGTCCTAGGGTTAGAGAGAGGAGGATAAAGGGTTGTTTGGTGAATGAGGAAACGATACCGGGCTTTGGGGTTTAAAATTAATCGTTGAATCTCAGTCATTAGATCACAACGATCAATGGCTAAGATCAACAGGGTGGCTCTGAAACGGGGTCGTTTTAATTAAGTGGGGGAACGGGTGAATGGGTCAGCCGGTGAAACGGGTGGGGCGCTGGGATCTCGACCGTTGGATCAACATGAATGAATGGTCTAGATTACATCTCTTGGAATGGTTGGGTATGGAATTGGGTCTTGGACTGGGCTTGGGCGTATTTGGGCTAGTCTTGATTGACTTTCAATTGGACTGGCCCAGTCCGCATTTGTCCTCATTTTCCTCATTATTTTATTTTTCCTTTTTTTTTTAATTTCATAATAAAAATAAAGATAAAAATACAATCCTAAATTAATTCTCAACCAAATTATCCTAAAAATATTAACTCTAAGTAGTAATTATCACAAATATTTTTTAAAAAAATCACACAATTGGACATTTAAAGGCTAAAAAAAAAAAGATACATATTTTTTGTGATTTTTTCATTCTCGTAAAACAAACTTAATTAATCTCAATTGCAAACTTGAATTATATATGCAATATATTTTTTTTTGTATTTTTATTTATTTAAACAAAAGACATGGACACACAAACGCAAACAATAAGAGAAAAATAACATATAATCCACAAATATTGCAAACAACACAAAAATTCTTTTATTTTGAAAATTTGGGAGTAATTCTCATGTAGGGCAAAAATCACGTGCTCACACCATCATACTTGGGAATTTCAGGCATTTTAAACCTTTTTGGAATGAGTAAGGGAGCTGCACTTGGCTTCCACGGTTGTTGTGAATATTTATCAATATCCACCCTATTAATTACATGTGGACTCTATTTTACCTTCAGACCATGATGAACTCATTATGAATATTTAATGACCTTTAACGCTATATTTAATGCTATGTTACACAATCTTGTCATTTAATACTATTATTCGTTAACGGCTGCTCCGGTACTTGCTCCTTTGACGTGTACCTTCATTCTTTTATGTGTCTTGGTTCATTGTCTTTTCATATTTCCTTCATTATTGTATCTTAAATAGGTACGGTTACTCGAGTCTCTGAACTCGTACCTCTTTTCTCCTTTGCTGCTACGTACCTCTTTTCTCCTTTGCTGCTACGTACCTCTTTTACCCGCATCTGCGTGACTCTTTATTTTTGGTCTCCTTTAATAGCCCCACGTGTCATGTCAGGTATTTTACTTCGTATATATTAAAATTTTCCCAATACATTAAGCAATATTAAAACATTTTTTTTAGTTATAAACGATAGTTTAATAATTTTTGTAATATTTAGATGAAGTTATCCAATTTGTTTTTGTTCAAAAATAAATTATAACTTTAGCTGAATAAAATTAAAGATGAATGATAATTTGTGAAATAACTCTCACAAGGACAAAATGCAAAATAAGACGAAGAAAAAAATAAATACTATAAAAAAAGAAAAAACGGAAATCTGAGTAGTTGTCCAAAAGAGGCGGTTTTCAAGGTCTAAAATAAAACACCAGAAAAGTCTTCTTCATCCCGGCAAAGCACCTCTCACTCCCCTTCTTCAGCACATGCTTCCACTCTCTTTCCATTTCCTGTTCTTCTAATAAATCTACCTTCTTCACATTCTTCTCAAAAACACACACACCCAGTGATTATACTCCCCGAAAATGGCAATGGAAGGAGCAGGAGCAGAATCGAATTACAATTCGTCAGCTGAAAGTCAGCTGGAGCAATCTTCCCCTCGCAAATCTCCTCCTTCTTCTCCTCCTTCTCAAGGTTTTATATATCTCTAATCACTTTTTTGTTTTCTTAAAAATAATTTTCAAAATTTTCCATGTATTGTTGTACTGTGAATATAACCAGCTTTGGATCTGCTATCTATTGTCGCTTTTTTATATTTTCTTAGTTATAGTTTTTGAATTTTTTGATAATGTGCTTTTAGAATTCTGTTGTGTTTGATCCGTTTCCGTCTGGAAACTGGTACAATGTGAAATTTCGAATGCGAACAGGTTTTGAGCTGATATTTATATAGGTATTAATTACTGTTGTTTTAAAACCCTAAGGATGGGGGACATTTGGTGATTTTATGGACTATTTGTGAGTTGATAATAGTAATATGTTTAGTTTAAAGATCGGCAAATACATTTGTGGAAATTCATAGGAAACTGGGAATAGAAGAAATTTGCTGTTTGTGAGGAATATTATTTGCTACCCGTGGACTAAATCTGAGCTCACAATCAGATGTCGTGGATTGCTTTTATTTCCGTGATGTGCGCTGCGCTTGTTGCAATCTGTAATATGAGGATTCATTGTGAAATTGGCTAGTTTATGCTGGTTGTCAGCCTACCGCAACCCTCCTTTGTTTGGGACTGAGGCGTAGTTGTTGTGGCTGCTATTGTGCTTGTTGATGCCTCAAAATGAGAAAATAGTGTATTTGTTGTGGTATTTACCTTGTAGGCATTTCTAGGTGCCATGGATTTAGTAGTTGCTACTGTAAAGGATCCTTGAATCTTACGGATAACCTCATGTTAATTTTCTCTACCGACATTACACACACCTACACATAAAAGTATATACACCCTTCATGAAATTGCTTCAACATTCATGATATTATTTAAGATTTTAGCTGAAAAGTATGCTATTGTAGCCAATACTTAGTTTATCTCAAAGAGCTTCCTTGCATCATGCATTCATTGAAGCCTACGTATTTTTAAAATTGAGCTGCTGTTCTTTTAATGATTTTGCCTCTTAATTCTGAAGTTCAGACGCCTCAATGCTGTCTCTCAATCACGTGATATTACGGGTCGAGGGGAGTTTTTTCCTTTAGAAATACTAATAGAGAAGGTGCTTAGTCTTTCGAAGGCGTTTTTCATATCCAATTCTGTACCACAGGCACCTGAACCTCATTATTCAACTGTTACCATCTATTTACCTGCATAAAAAAGGTAAAAGCCTTCTTGTATGTGCCGAAAATGTGCTTTGGTGAAACATCTTTAGCTATCCCGTTCCTTAAGATGAACATTGTATACCAAAAATAGGCCGCAAGGAAGTCCCTGTATGGAAGGTTCACAAGTTCGAGCTATATCACTTTATGAGTTTCTATTCATGCTAGTTACTCTTTTTTTAAAACATCATGTGAAAGTCTGAGGCAAAAGGTTTTGTATGATTGTAGTATTTCACAATGAAAGAAGCACATATATTGGTAACGTCCAAGGGAGACTGAATCAGGAATTGAATGAGTGCAAACTTTTCTCCAGATTTTCGATTCTTAACTCCATATTGAGCAAAATAAATGTCTTTAACAAACTGAAGCTTTACTAATTAAAAGAACTATTTCCAATACCGATACTTTCCTTCTGAGACAGATCCAGGATTTGAACTTTATAGGTTCGAGTTCGAAATTCTATCGATGGCCATTTGATTTACTGGTTTCAAAATTTATTCTTTGTACTTTTTATACAACAACAACCACGACTCAGTAAAATCCCACAAGTGGGGTCTGGGGAGGGTAATGTGTTCGCAGACGTTACTTCTACCCTGATGGGTTAGAGAGGCTGTTTCTGATAGACCCTCAACTTTGTATTTTTTTTTAATATTTATTATTGTTTTTACTTATTTAGTAGATTTTAACACATACAATTTTTGAGCCAAAAGTATTGGATTCTAATTAACCAGTGTACTATATGCTAAATCCGCTTCCATTCCTTCTCATTTTGGAATTTTGTAGATCACAAATGTGCATATACACCATGCATGAGAAGCTGGTGATTTACTGGTTGACTTATTTGTGGCATTGGCATGATAGTGTATCGTTAATTGGCTGTAATAAAACATCATATATCAAAATTTTTTGGCACTCTCCATGGGAATATATCTCTTCTGCTGCATTAGGGATGTGAGAAATGAGGCTACAAAATTTATTCTCATTATTAGGGAGTTAGGTTTGCGAAGCTACTCAGTATGATAAGATGGAGACGTACGGGTAGCATTTCAATCTACGTTCATGATATCGAGAATAAAGTTTGTTCTATTTTAAAAATGTTTCTTTATTATATTTGCAATTATTGTTGAAAGTCATTAAACTCGGAATATCACCTTTAGAGGGGTTTCTGCTAAGTACTCAAGAAAGGTCTAACAATCCTCCTTTTTATGCTTGTCTTACTCCCAGACCATGAGGAGAAGACAACTTATGTCAAGTTCCTTCTATCAAATGCTGAAGCCGGTTCAATTATTGGAAAAGGTGGTTCAACTATCACCGAGTTTCAATCTCGTTCTGGGGCTAGAATTCAGTTGTCGCGTAACTTTGAATTTTTCCCTGGAACATCAGATAGAGTTGTGATGGTATCTGGGTTACTCGATGACTTACTCAAGGCAGTTGATCTTATTCTTGGTAAATTGCTAGATGAGGTAATGTCATGTCCATTCCTGTTTCTTATACTTCTCTTGATCTATAGATTAAAATACTATCTTCTACTGGATCAGTTTTATGTTGAAGATGGTGGCGATGCTGAACCACGCTCAAGATTTAGACTAGTTGTGCCCAACAGCTCATGTGGTGGAATAATTGGGAAAGGAGGAGCCTCAATAAAGTATGAATTCTACTCACTTTATGTTGTATAAGTGTTGAGGAATGAGGATAAATATCTTTCCCCTACACTGCTCCTGCAAATTTCATAATCTCATTCTGACATAACAGACTATCACCAAGCGAATATCCTGGAACGAATATTCTTTCTGCTCTTGGTTATGAAGTTTTTGCAAAAATGTATGTCGAAATGGTATAGTCTTGCGCTGGAATGAGTTGCTTGACTTTATTTTGACTACCACGAGTTTGTCTTTGAGCTTTTGGCTGATAGCAGGATGGCCACGCAACCTTTGGATTCCAGTTAATAACCCTTTTAGATCGAACTGTATATGCTGTTAGAAGTTTTTGGTTCTGTGCTCGCTGTTGATTTGGCTAAGTTTCTTACCTAACGTGAACATTTGAGCTTATTTTTATTTTTTTGTAACTGCTGCATGGCTCACTTGGTTAACGTCATGCTGCGAACTGCTGCCTCATCCAGATCAAAGTTGTCCTCTTTGTGTAGCGCTGATGTGTGATCTAAATAGTTTCTTGAAGTTGTCTGCTGGAATTTTATTAGGTTCTATTTTTATTAATTTCCTCAAATATTCTGAACAACTCAATCTGGTTGTGAGGATTTTAGGGTGCTGACCAAAGTTCTGATCGTGCTTAGCTCAGAAGGCTACGGTTATAGTTGGTTTTCTTCTTATGTTATGCTATAGGCAGAATTGTTTATCAATATAGATATACATTGAGAATGCTCTCAGAAAGCTACTTATTAAAAAAAAAGTCAAAAGGAAAAAAAGAATGCTCTCAAAAGCTCTAGTTGCATATTACAAATTCAATTTGACCGCAAAAAATTGTTCTTTATCCGACTAAAAACATCTTGTATAGTTAGTATTACTATGCTCTTCAACCTATTTATTTGCTTGACACAGTGTCTTCGCAGGTTATCAAGATTGCAACTTATTTTACAGCTCTATGCGTGCCAAGTACTTTGTTATCTTTTCCTTGTTCAATTCATGTCAGGCCATTATACTTTAGTATTCTTCTAGTGGGAGAAAACCTTATGTATCTGTGCTATCTCACACTATTTGGCTGGGTCAGAAAGTTATAAAGTAAAGAAGAGAGGAAAGGTTAGAAAGTAGCGCAGGTGTTAGGTTTAAGGATTAATGGAGTTCATCTTGTAAAAGCTCTTTCAACTTCTTATGAAATGAATTTGAAGGACGATCCATGTATATATATGATTTTTTTTCTAACCATGGTATAATTTCAAAGGGGAAAAACCTACTTCTTAAACCCATTAATACTGCAGCATATTATCTGATTAACAACGGCTATGTATTACTTGATTCCTTGTTCTTCTTCCTTTGGTAGAAAAGAGGAGTCTGAAAGCAAAAGAGAATTCATTGCGATTCCCAAAAAAATTGTTGGCCGGTAGAAATCAAAAATATTTCTCTCATGTATGCTGTGATAGCAAACAGGGGATGGCCTCATCTTGAATAGTCTTTTTTTTCTGGAGAAGAAATACTCTATTTTTATTTCATCCTTTTTTACCTTTCCTTTTTATTTTTGCCTCTCTGTTTCGTTTTTCCAACCTTTTTCTTCTTGTTCTTAGCAACTAGTGGAATACAAAGAGATGCGACATGATGGATCTTATTTTCTTTTTTTGCTGCCATAATACTTTCTTTTTCTTGTCTGTCATTTAATGAAATGACCTCATGGAGGAGGTTATAGTGTGTTTGTGCTTTTGGATGGAGAAAGGGCTTAGAACCAAAGTCCACTTGTTTTAAGTGTATGCCACTCGCTTCTAGTTTGGAAGGAAAAGTTAATTTTCACTTTATTCCATAACCTTGAGGAGGTTATGTTATATGGTTCCAAATGTCAGGTTTACATATGATGAACTGAAAATTGAGGGTAATCCCTATATATGTAACCCTCAAGAAAGAAATCCCTATATAACCCTCTTATTTGGTGATATTGTGAGTTGTAAATATAGTATGGAAGTCTATTTGCATATTGTCCTCCACAATTAATATAGCGTGCAATATTTTTCTTGGTTAGCTTTTGAAAATATTTTTCATATGCAGAATCAGATGGTTGTGGGATTTTAATATTGAGTATGTGCATTTTTCTTGTTCAGGTCATTTATTGAAGATTCCAGGGCTGGCATAAAAATATCTCCTCAGGATAACAATTTCCCAGGACTGCATGATAGGGTAGTTACAGTGACCGGAACTCTAGACGAGCAGATGCGGGCTATTGAATTGATTCTATATAAGTTAGCAGAAGACCCTCATTACATGCAGTCCATGAATGCACCATTCCAATATGCAGGTATGATGCTAATGTAACTAATTTGTAGTACTTACTTTATCTAATAGCTTTAATAGATGAGTTACCATTAATTATGTATTTTCGTATTTCTTGATTTATGTTATTTCTTGCCGTTGCTTTCATTTCGGCCTTCTGATTACAGTACTCAGTTCTAGTTTAGAATTGGTGCGATTTTTGCTGCCCTTCTTTTATCTCTCCTAAGCCAAGGGTCTTTTGGAAACAACCTCTCTGCCTTCTTGAAGGTAGGGGTTCTTGAAGGTAGGGGTAAGGTCTGAGTACATAGTACCCTCGTCAGGCCCCACTTGTGGGATTACACTGATTTTTTAATTGTTGTTTGTTGTTGTACTCTATCTAATAGCTTGGGATGTATAAGACATACTCTCATGTCTTAATTGTTGTCTGTGAGCAATTGTTGGGTATTGCTTCCTATAGGACCTCAATCTACAAATAAGAGAATGGAAGATGAAGGGAATTTATTAGCTTCTTGGCTACACCGCTTTCTAAATACTACTAGACCTAGTTTCTCTTGTAATGTTGTGTGTGTTATGGATCAAGCAACAAAAGGTTGAAAAATAGGATTGAAAAGCTGTCTCTAAAATTTTATTAATCATAGGATTTTAAATAGCCAAATAAATAAAGGTAGACTCCTCCTACAACTAAATTACTTATTTCTTACTATAATTAAAATTCTGAATCTTCTAGCAGACTCCTAAAATTAAACAACTAATTATTCTAGAAAACAGTAGCAGTAACAGATGCAAGATCCAACACTCCTTCTTGCTTCTGTTCCTGCGATGTAAAGAAAGTCATCCTCAATTCCTTCTTCTGCTATTAGTGCTTGTGCATGAGTATCTTTGAACTTGCACACTTTTGTAACATGACCCTTTTGTTTGCAATTTTCACATAATGCATCAGGTCTCTACCAACAAACTTTTTCTAAGTGTGTTTTCTTTTCGTAATATTTGCAATAAGGATAATCGCCTTTTTCTTTTTGGTGTTTCGCATAAAAATACCTTCAATAACTTTATCTTGTCTGAATGCCCTTCTTTGCCCTTGTGCTTGAAGAACACTTATTAATTCTGCAACAGAGATAGTAGAGAGATCTTTAGACTCTTCCAGAGGAAATTTTGGATTCAAATCTCTTGGGAATTGTCACAAGAATTTTTTTCAATTATACTGTCGTCTTTGAAATTCCCACCAAGCAACCTGATTTTATTGACAATTAAAGAAATTCGGTGAGACTACTTAGCGATGGTCTTATCATCTTGCATTCTAAGAGTTTCAAAATCACTTTTCAAATTTAAAATATGATTTTGTCTCCATCGTTCAATTCCTTGATACTCCTCGTTAGAATATTAGTGTAAATATGAGTAAATAACCCTAATCCAATATGTATTGGGAGTAGGATATGTTATGTGTGTATATATAGGGCTTATTGTAACATTGTAAATTATTGGCGAAATACATAAATGGCCCCTCCAAGTTGTCCTCAACGGTCAGCTAGACACCTCAACTGACCTCATTTTCAGTTGGACATCTTAAATTATTTTCAGTATATCACTTAAACCGTTCAGAGTGACATGGCAAAGTGTGTGTTCTACACTTGCCTGACAGCAAGTGAAGGCTTTCAAAATTATACTTTTTTCTTTTCTTTTTTTAATTTAACTTGTGGAGCCCACTTTTCCTCCCTCTTTCTTCTCCAAAATTTTCTTCTAGACCTTAACCCACCATTATCAAATATATAATCAAAGCAAAGACAACCCTCAATAAATTAGCAAAGATCAGACATGAACTAAAATATATATCCTCACAAAACCTGCAATACAACACTAAAAGAAATAAATAGAGAATGACTACTCGGGGCAACAACCATGACCTTATATTTGGTAATAGCCATGGACGCCGGTAATAGCCATAGATGCCGGCAACAACCATGACCGCCGGCAACGAATTTCTGGTGTGTTGTCTTTGCTTTTGGGTTGGATTCTAGAAGTAGCCGATGTAATCGTGGCAGTAGCGTCGTTGTTCGTTGACCTTATTTGCTAGCCGGGGTGTTTGCTGGAAAATCTATTCCGACAAGCTCCATTAATTTCGGCGAGCTCCATTAATTTCGGCGAGCTCCATGCCCTTTCTCCTCCCCCTCCAACTTCTTCTTCTTCCAAATCAAATCCACCGCCAGCCCCAGCTTTACAACATCTAAAATTGAACTTTTAAATCCTTGAAACCATGATGGCCAATTGTTTCATTCACATACAAAATAAAAATTTCACATTTTAAAGTATCTACAAATACTCTAAAGCCTAAACAATCACTGCGATATATATACTTCTGGGACCAAAAGTGAAAACTCACTTTAATTTGCTTTTGTCCATTTCAAAGCGCTAGAACGGGAGAAAATAGGGAGAGCACTTGTGAGGTTTCAATTTCTTCTTTTTCTTTTTGTCATGTTTTTTCTTCCTCTTCTTATTCTGGCCATGTTTTTAGAGATTCTGACATTTTTTTAATCCAAATGTAAAGATGAAGAAGGATAGGGGGCGGCTGGGAGGCTAGGGTTTATTTATTATTATTGTTTTTATTTTATTTTTTATAATAGGTGGCAAATTTTTTAATTAAAATTACACATGGTATTTTCTTATTTGTTCGTTTCACATGAATCTGACAGTGTATTTCACGCGAGTGGGTTGATGGAGTCGGGTGTTTAATTGACCTATTATATTGAAGGCTTGAGGTGTCCAACTGAAAATGAGGTCAGTTGAGGTGTCTGGCTGACCGTTGAGGACAACTTGAAGGGGCCGTTTATGTATTTCGCCTAAATTATTTAATAATATATTTTTCTCCCATACATTCTCACATGGTTTCAAAGCTATCGTGAGATATTTGTTGCTTGCGTAAATTCCAGCGATTTCGGGAAGGAAAAAAAACCCAATTTTCCGGCAAAACAACAGTCCCCAAGAAAAATCAATATCCGTCGGTGTTGTGGAAAAAGCCACACCACCACGAGATAGATAAGATTCCGGCGATCAAACCCCAAAAATTTCTCCGGCAGAACCTAGCCCACGCGCCCTCATGCGCCGCCGGAAAATATTTTTCGGCGAGTCTCCGTCGTTACGCACTGGCGCATGAGGCCTCTGTCAGCCATTTTTTGGCCGAGCTTCTTCAGGATAGCCTGGTCGTACAGCAATTCCGACCCTATCCATCCTATTTTCGTTTGATTCCGACCACTTTGAGTTTTTTCCGGCAACTACACTGATTTTTTCCAGCAGCTACAGTACTGTTCCGACAAACACAGTATTTCCTTCATCTATTTCAGCGAATTATCAGTTGATTCTTTTTGTTATTTGGTGATAATCCAATCATGTCTTTGGGAGTCGATGCTTTCGGGTCTAGAAACCCGCGATCTGGTAATTTCGGTATCATGATTACCTCAGAACCTTTAATGGGAGGTTTAAACTACTTAGCTTGGGCTTCGTCTGTCGAGTTGTGGTGTAAAGGTCAATGAGTTCAAGATCATTTAACAAAAAAGGCTAGCGAATGTGATGAAAAGGCCAAAACACTATGGGAAGAGGTCGATGCTCAGTTATGTAAGATCCTGTGGCGCTCTATTGATTCCAAGTTGATGCCCATGTTCTATCCATTCCAGACATGTTATTTAGTTCGGGAAAAGGTTCGTAATTTATACACTAATGACATCTCTCGTTTCTATGATGTAATATCGCGAATGACAAGCTTGAAGAAACAAGAATTGGATAGGTCTACTTACTTGGGACAAGTACATGCCGTCATGGAAGAATTTGAGATGTTGATGCCAGTTTCTGCTTGTATTGAAAAGCAACGAGAGCAATGACAGAAGATGTTTCTAGTTCTTACACTAGCCGGACTCCTTAATGACGTTGATTCAGTACATGACCAGATTTTGGCTAGTCCGACTGTCCCCACAATTGATGAATTATTCTCTCAATTACTTCGCCTTGCTGCAGCACCAAGTCACCTAGTGAGCTTATCACAGACACTTGACTCATCTGTCCTCGTATCCCAGTCAGTGGGACAATCGGGCATCTCATACTATAGAGAATAGACGACGAGGAGGTCGTTTTGGAAGATCTAGACCCAAGTGCTCTTATCGTTATAAACTTGGACACACTCGTGACGTGTGCTATTCTTTACGTGGCCGCCCATCCAAAAATGCTTATGTTGCTCAGAATGAGACTGCAGGTAACCAGGGATTTTCTTTATCTTAAGGGGAGTATAATGAGTTCCTTCAGTATCGAGTATCGAGCAAGTAAGCAGACATCTCCACAAGTAGCTTCTGTTGCTCAGACTGATACTTCTGTTGGTGGTAATTCTTTTGCTTGTGTTTCTCAGTCTAGTCCTTCTGAACAATGGGTTGTGGACTCAGCCGCTTCTGATCATATCTCCGGTAATAAATCACTTTTGTCAAATATTGCATATTCACAGTCTCTTCCCTCTATTACTTTAGCCAATGGGTCTCAAACCAAAGCAAAAGGAGTTGGACAAGCGAATCCCATATTCTCTGTCACTCTAGATTCCGTTTTCTATGTCCCTGGCTGTCCTTTTAATCTTGCATCTGTTAGTCGTTTGACTCGTGCTCTCCATTGTGGTATATATTTTATTGATGGTTCCTTTATTATGCAGGACCGCAGTACGGGGCAGACGATTGGAACAGGACTTTAATCAGAAGGCCTTTACTACCTTAACTCACTAAAATCCTCGAAGGCATGTCTAGTTACAGATCATCCGGACCTAATTCACAGACGTTTAGGACATCCAAACTTATCCAAGCTTCAGAAGATGGTACCTAGTTTGTCTAGTTTATCCACATTAGAGTGTGAGTCATGTCAGCTCGGGAAACATACCCGAGCCTCCTTTCCTCGTAGTATGAAAGTCATGCAGAGTCTGTTTTTTCTTTAGTTCATTCTGATACATGGGGTCCTAGTAGGGTTAGTTCAACCTTGGGGTTTCGCTATTTTGTTAGTTTCATTGATCATTATCCAAGATGTACTTGGATTTTCTTAATGAAAGATCGTTCTGAGTTGTTTTCTATATTCCAGAATGTTTGTGCTGAAATTAAAAATCAATTTGTTCATTTGTTGTTTCTATTCGAACTTTTCGCAGTGATAATGCCTTTGAATGTTTATCCTCTCAATTTCAGCAGTTTCTGACTTCTCAAGGAATTATTTATCAGACCTCTTGTCCTTATACCCCTCAGATCAATGGGGTTGCAGAAAGAAAGAATAGACACATCGACTGCTCGCACATTTATCATTGAATATTATGTTTGGTTGCGTTTTTGGGGCGATGCAGTTCTCACAGCTTGTTATTTAGTTAACCGGATGCCTCTCTCTCTCATCTAGAATCAAATACCGTATGCAGTATTGTTTCTCCAATCACCCTTATACTCTGTTCTCCCTCGTGTTTTGGGAGCACTTGTTTCGTTCATAACTTAGCCCCTATGAAAGATAAGTTAGCTTCTCGTGCTCTCAAGTGTGTCTTTCTTGGTTATTCTCGTATTCAGAAGGGATATCGTTGTTACTCACCCGATCTTCGTAGGTACTTTATGTCCTCTGACGTTACATTTTTGGAGTCTAAACCTTTCTTTACCTATTCTGGCCATTCTGACCACCTTGATATATTTGAGATCTTACCTATACCGACTTTTAAGGAGTCTACTATAGCTCCTCCTTTACCTTCCGCCACAGAAGTCTTACCCGAGTCTACTATAGCTCATCCTTCACCTTCCGCTACAGAAGTCTTACCCATTCCAACAGTTGAGGAGTCTAGTGTGGCTCCTCCTACACTCCCTATCATAAGAACACCCTTTTGACATATCATCGTCGTCCACACCCAGCATCAGGCCCAGCTGATTCATGTCCTGCACCTGACCCTGCTCTACTGCGGACTTGCTCTTCCTAGTACACCGATTGCACTTCGCAAAGGTATACGGACCACCCTTAATCCTAATCCCCATTATGTCGGTTTGAGTTATCATCGTCTGTCATCATCTTATTATGCTTTTCTATCTTCTTTGTCCTCTATTTCCATCCCTAAGTCTACAGGTGAAGCATTGTCTCATCCAGGATGGCGATAGGCTATGATTGACGGGATGTCCGCTTTACATACGAGTGGTACTTGGGAGCTCGTCCCTCTTCCTTCAGGTAAATCTACTGTTGGTTGTCGTTGGGTGTATGCAAAGGTTGGTCCGGATGGTAAGGTTGATCGTCTTAATGCTCGTCTTGTTGGCAAGGGATATTCTCAGATATTTGGGCTCGATTACAGTGATACCTTCTATCCTGTGGCTAAGATAGCTTTAGTCCGCCTTTTTCTATGCATGGCTGTTGTTCGCCATTGGCCCCTCTATCAGCTGGATATTAAGAATGCTTTTTTACACGGTGACCTTGAGGATGAAGTTTATATGGAGCAACCACCTGGGTTGTTGCTCAGGGGGAGTCTCGTGCCCTTGTATGTCGCTTGCGTCGATCACTTTATGGTTTAAAGCAGTCTCCTCGAGCCTGGTTTGGTAAGTTCAACACAGTTATCCAGGAATTCAGCATGATTCGAAGTGAAGCTGATCACTCTGTATTCTATCGGCATTTTGCTTCGAGTCTCTGTATTTATCTAGTGGTCCATGTTGACGACATTGTTATTACCGGCAATGACCAGGATGGTATTACAAATTGAAGCAACATCTCTTTCAACACTTTCTGACTAAGGATCTGGGCAAACTAAATTATTTTCTGGGTATTGAGGTCGCTTAGTCTAGCTCAGGTATTGTGATCTCACAACAAAAGTATGCCTTAGATATTCTTGAGGAGACAGTAATGACAGGTTGTAGACCTGTTGACACTCCGATGGATTCGAATTCTAAACTTTTGCCAGGACAGGAGAGCCTCTTAGCGATCCTGCAAGATATAGACGGTTGGTTGATAAATTAAATTATCTTACAGTGACAAGACCTGACATTTCCTTTTCTGTGAGTGTTGTGAGTCAGTTTATGGATTCTCCGTGTGATAGTTATTGGGTTGTTCGCATTCTTCGGTATATAAAATCAGCTCCAAGCAAAGGTTTATTGTTTGAGGATTGCGGCCATGAGCAAATTGTTGGATACTCAGATGCTGATTGGGCATGATCACCTTCTGATAGACGTTCTACGTCTGGATATTGTGTCTTAGTAGGAGGAAATTTGGTGTCCTGGAAGAGCAAGAAATAGAGTGTGGTTGCTCGGCCTAGTGCAGAAGCAGAATTCGAGCGATGGCTATGGCGACATGTGAACTAATTTGGATCAAACAATTGCTCTAGGAGTTGAAAGTTGGTGAGTTTAGTCAGATGAGACTTGTGTGTGATATTCAAGCTGCTCTTCATATTGCATCAAATCCAGTATTCCATGAGAGAACTAAACACATTGAGATTGACTGTCACTTTGTTAGAGAAAAGATACTCTCGGGAGATATTGCTACAATGTTTGTGAAGTCGAATGAGCAGCTTGCAGATATTTTCACCAAGTCCCTCACTGGTCCTCGTATTAACTACATATGTAACAAGCTCGATACATATGATTTATATGCACCGGCTTGAGGGGTAGTGTTAGAATATTAGTGTAAATAAGAGTAAATAACCATAATCCAATATGTATTAAGAGTAGGATATGTTATGTGTGTATATATAGGACTCATTGTAGCATTGTAAATTATTCAATGATAAATTTTTCTCCCGTGCATTCTTACACTCCTGATTGAGTGTTTCCCAAGCATTTTTTGCTGTCTTACATGCAATAATTTTAGAGAAGATTGAATCTGCAACTGAATTTTGAATTATAGTTTTGGCATTGTATTTTTTGGTTTTCTCATTTGAATGAGCTTTGATTTGGGCAAGGGTAGGATTTGCAAAAAGTGGTTGTATAAGTCTGTCTTCCATTATAACTTCCCATAGATCATAAGCTTCAAGATAAAATTTTATCTTCACTGACCAAATCTGATAGCTTTCAGCAGTGAAAGTTTGTGGGGTATTCAAAGAGAAACCGATGCTTGCCATTGTTTAAAATTTTGTTAAAAATCGGTATGGGTAAAAATGTGTATGGTTTATGTTAGAAACTAAATAAGTTCTATATTTCATATATGAAAGAGAAGATTACAAGGTTTATTTATAATACTAATTCACCTAATCTATTAGGTGTCATACACCTAATAAACCTACTTTATGACTTGTATACATGTTCTATACATGTGCTAGACATGTTGTTAACAACATGTATCTCAACACTCCCCCTCAAGCTGGAGCATATATATTGATCATGCCCAACTTGTTACAGATATATTCACCTCGAGCTCCATTCAAAACTTTTGTGAAAATGTCTCCCAATTGATCTCCAGTTCTAACATGACCGGTAGAGACGAGCTTTTGTTGAATCTTTTCACGAACGAAGTGACAATCTATTTCAATGTGCTTAGTCCTTTCGTGAAATACAGGATTAGAGGAGATATGAAGAGCAGCTTGATTATCACACCACAATTTTGCTGGCAATGTAGTTTGGAATCTAACTTCACTTAATAGTTGATGTACCCATACAATCTCACACACAGATTGTGCCATAGCTCATTATTCTGCTTCTGCACTAGATCGAGATACGACATTTTGTTTCTTACTCTTCCACGAAATCAAGTTTCCACCAACAAAAACGCAATATCGTGTCGTGGATCTCCTATCGGCTTTTGACCCTGCCCAATCTGCATTTGTGAAACACTCAATGTTATTGTGTTCATTATTCTTATATACTAGACCCCGTCCTGGAGATCCCTTTAGATAACAAAGAATCTGCTCCAGAGCCGCCCAATGCTTGACTGTTGGGGAAGATATAAACTGACTCATAATGCTGACAGAGTATGCGATATCGGGACGAGTTACTGTAAGATAGTTCAGTTTCCCAACCAATCTCCTATACTTCTCTGGATCTTCGAATAACTCACCGTCTTCTTTCACGTGTTGTGTGCTAGGAACCATTGGCATGCTGCATGGTTTAGATCCCAACTTTCCAGTTTCAGCTAGCAAGTCAAGAGTTTATTTCCTTTGAGACAAGAAGATGCCTTTTTTGCTCCGTGTAACTTCAACTCCCAAAAAATACTTTAGTTGCCCTAAATCTTTCGTTTGAAATTGAGTATGAAGGAAAGACTTTAGAGTTTCCTGCAATGTCACTTACATTAATAACGATGTCATCAACATATACTACCAATAAAAGATACCATCATCAAACTTTTTATAGAACACCGTATGATCACAATTGCTTTTCATCATCGCATATTCTAAAACAACCTCACTAAATCTGCCAAACCAACCACGGGGACTCTGTTTCAGGCCATAAAGAGATTTTCAAAGATGACATACCTTCCCACACTCCCCTGTTCCATATATACTTCTTCCTGAAGATCTCCATGGGAAAAGCATTCTTGATATCAAGTTGATGTAGAGGCCAATCATAAGTAGCTGCCATGGAAATGAATAATCGAATAGAAGCTAACTTGGTGACCGGTGAAAAAGTATCCAAATAGCCGACTCCATAGGTCTATGCATACCCTTTTGCAACAAGGTGAGCTATTGTCCCATCGGAGTTAAACTTAACGGCAAAGACCCACTTGCACCTAATAGCCATTTTGTTAGTGGGCAGATCGGCCAACTCCCAAGTACCATTCTCATCTAAAGCCATCATCTCTTCTATCATTGCATCATGCCAACCTGGGTGGGACAATGCTTCACGAACAGTTTTCGGTATCCCAACAAAATCTAATGATGCAATAAACAAGCTAGAGGAAGTAGACAAATGGTCATAAGACACAAAAGAAGAAATAGGATAAGTACATTGTCGTGTACCTTTGCGAATGGCAATAGGAAGATCCAAACTAGGATCTGAAACACAGGAGGTTAGATCTACCGACGAAGCAGAATGAGGTAAAGGATCGGATGCTGAGGTTTGTTGCAGCCTGGTATAAACACGAAGAACATGTGGCTGCTCGAATGGTGGATCAAGGGAAATGGTTGACTGAGGAAGAGGCATTGGAGAACTAACTGGATGTGTGACAGTGTAGACCAAAGCATCATCTTCTTTCGCAAGACTATTACAAACATATGAAGAAAAGAACGTATAATTTTCAAGGAATGTGACATCGACAGATACTAAGTAACTTTTTAGATCTGGAGAATAACACCTATAACCTTTCTGAAGACGTGAGTACCCTAAGAACACACACTTAACGGCCTTTGGATCTAATTTAGTTACATGTGGACGAACATCACGAACAAAACTAGTACAACCAAATATTTTGGGTTCAATAGGAAATAATGGCTTAGATGGAAAAAAATGTTATAAGGAATATTACTATGAAATACAGAAGACGGAATACGATTTATTAAAAAACAAGTTGTAGAGACGGCATCAGCCCAAAAACATTTTGGCACTTTCATTTGAAAGAGGAGTGCTCGGCCTACTTCAAGAAGATGTCTATTTTTTCGCTCCGCAACCCCATTTTGAGAAGGGGTGTCAACACAAGAAAATTGATGTAGAATGCCACTTGTAGCCATATAATCTTTAAACAAATCCGAAAAATATTCTTTTGCATTGTCACTCCTTAAATTACGAACGAACACATTAAAATGAGTTTTTATTTCAGCACAAAAAGCACAAAAAATTGAAAATAACTCCGAACGATTTTTCATTAAATATAACCAAGTAGCACGAGAATGATCATTCACAAATGTAAGAAAATATTTAAAATCAGTTTTAGAAAAAATAGTACATGGACCCCAAACATCGGTGTGAACTAACTCAAAAGGTAAGTCGACCCGTTTATTGACTTTAGAAACCGTAGGAAGGCGATGTTGTTTATCAAACTGACATGACTCACAATCTAATGAAGAAAGACTCTGAAACTGAGGATATAACTTCTTCAAACTAGACAAGGATAGATGACCCAATCGACAATGTACGTCAAAGGGAGACAACACAGTTGAACAAGCAATGGATTTCGGCACCTGTGATTCAAGAACATAGAGACCCTCAGACTTAGAATCTTTACCAATAATCTACTTCGTCGTAAGATCCTGAAATAATTGAAAAAAAAATGAGACACAACAATTGAGAGCACGAGTAAGTTTAGTTACAAATATTAGATTGAAAGAACAATCAGGCAAGTTTAAGACAGAACCAAGGGAAAGAGAAGATGTTGGGTTAACAGGGCCAGACCCTAAAACAGATGAGGTAGACCCATCGACTAAAGTAAATGTGGAACATTTGGTATGTGACTGAAAAGTGGAAAAGAGTTTAGAGTTACCCGTCATATGATCTGTGGCACCAGAATCAATGACCCATTTCGATGACAAAGAGAGGAGATACTTAATGGTTTTACCTGACTCGGGGATAGTATTGATAGGACGAGATGATGACTGAGGTGGTGAAAGTCTCAGAAGTGGCGATGTTGGCACACTGAGATCTTTTGTTCTTATTCTGAAGCTTCACATAATAACGTATGGTATGACCAAGCTCATGACAATAAAAGCATTCAACTTCCCCTTGCTTTAGTCTCGACTAGAGCGATCTTGCATGGATGGATGGTAAAATGCCTGATACACATCATACATGCGAGACAAGTTCCCTTTGCCAGAGTACAAAAAATCTAAATAATCCATTAGATCCTTCACATAATCACAATGAGAAACCAGTTCACCTCACTGTGCATCGAATTCTTAATTTGGAGAAATAATTTTGCATCCTCCTGATAACAACTAGGTCGGGAATCCAAACTAGAGTAAGAATTTGAGAAGTAAATGCGGAAGCAATAACAACAGGAATTGACCAACTAGAATTAAAGAGACGAAAAATAAAGGATATGAGAAAGATTCTAGGAAAGAATTTCAAGAACTTTCAAGAACACAAGTTCTATAGCCTTGACAAGATCAAAGTAACAACGTTTTGATTTATGGATGAAATCAAACGCCTTTACTTAAAAAGCAAATCAAAACAATAGATTCGGATCTTGACCGCTTTACGAGTAACTTGAGACAACAATTAATAACTAGTAGTAATCGCCTTCTAAGAATACCACAAAGGAATCAAAGATATCACAAAAGAGAAGTAATCTTACCATGTTGAACTATGAATTAATAAAGGTTGAAAGATAAATCTCAAAGCACAAGTAACCAAGGTTCAAAAGAACTCTAAAAGTATGATATACTTGATCAATAATGTAGTGTCTTATGAATGAGAAGAACACCCTATTTATAGGAGTACAAAGGCATAAAAATAACTTTAAAATTAAAGTGGGGTGGTTGTAATGGAAAACATAATCATTACAATTAGGTAGGGTGGTTGCTAAAGACTAGGAAAAGTCATAAATTAGGTGAGGGGCGGCCAAGACCGTTTGGTGCAGATTTGGGCCTTAAAACAACTAGTTTGGTCCATTTGTTTGGACTCCAATTGGGCTCCTTTTGTAGTACCTCCTTTTGGACTTCTTTTAAGCTCATTTTGAGCCATTTTGGTGTACTCCAAGGGCTGATTTGGGTGACCAAATCTTTCTCCTCTTGGACTTCAATTTGAGCTACCAAATAATTGTAAAACTTCAACAATTCTTCTCCTTTGGGTTCGAGCTCTTTCTCGACAATTAAAGGCTTCTTTATGTGCACTTGAAGTCCAATGATCGTGCTTTGAAATTCTTTAGCTTGACATCTTGTTAAAGGCCCTCTTTGAGATTGCAACGCTTCATCCTTGTACTTGAATAGAATTGAGCTTCCTAGGATGCTATCATTCCCCTTTTCTTGAAAAGAACTCGTTCCCGAATTCAATCCTATGTCAAACAAAGACAAGTTAGCAACATTGAATGTAGCACTTACTTGAAACTCCCCAGGAAAGTCTAGCAACATTGAATGTAGCACTTACTTGAAACTCCCCAGGAAGGTCCAACTTGTAAGCATTGTCTCCAATCTTTTCAAAGACTTTAAAAAGGTCATCTCCTCTAGGATGCAACTTTGACCTTCTTTTGGAAGGAAATCTCTCATTTCTCAAGTGAATCCAAACTAAAGTTCCAGGGTTAAAATAACTTGTTTTCGACCCTTATTCTTTCTCAAGGGAGTTTGATCATTTTTCTTCTCAATTGCAAGCCTTGTTTGCTCATGAATTTTTTTCATTATCTCAGCCTTTGTCCTACCATCAAGATTAGCAATATCATTGGTAGATAATGATAATAAATCAAGTGGAGTAAAGGGATTAAAGCCATAAACAGCTTTAAAAGGAATCATACCTGTAGAAGAATGGATTGTTCTATTGTAAACAAATTCAATCATAGGTAATGGATCTTCCCGTGAAGTTAATTTACCTTTCAGAACAGCCCACATGTTTCCTAAGGTTCTCTTAACTACTTCAGTTTGTCCATCAGTTTGTGGGTGACAAGAAGTGGAAAACAAAAACTTAGTGCCTAACTTCCCCCAAAATACACGCTAGAAGTGACTCAAAAACTTAGCATCCCTATCACTAAGAATAGTTTTAGGTATACCATGCAATTTGACAACCTCATTTACAAAAAGATTAGCAATATGTGAGACATCATTAGTCTTTAAACAAGGAATAAAATTAGCCATTTTGGAGTACCTATCTACCACAACAAATATACTATCCTTACCATACTTTGTTCTAGGCAAACCTAATACAAAATCCATAGAAATATCAATTCAAGGTGAGGTAGGAATAGGTAATGGCGTGTAAAGACCATGTGGTAACACTTTAGATTTAGCTTGTTTACATTCCACACACTCTGTGCACATTCTTTCAACATCTATTCTCATTCCAGGCCAAAAGAAATTTTCAGCAAGTATGTCTAATGTCTTTGGGACCCCAATAAGCCCTCCGCAATGTGCTTCTCTCACAAATACTTCACGTAAAGAGCCATTGGGGATACACAATTTATTTCGTTAAAGAGAAACCCATCTTGTAAGTTAAACCTATCAAAAGGACCCAACTTACAATCTGCAAAAGTTTTGCCAAAATCAACATCATTAATATAAAGTTCCTTGATTTGATCAAAACCCATCAATTTAGAAGTGAGGGTAGAAACTAAGACATACCTTCTTGAAAGTGCATCAACAACAACATTCTCTTTCCCTTGTTTGTAAGAAATTACATAAGGAAAAGTTTCAGTGAATTCAACCCACTTAACATGCCTTCTACTAAGCTTACCTTGACTTTTCAAAGTATTTCAAGAATTCCTCTACTTGAAAGAGTACTTGATCACAAATGTTACAACCATCATGTTTATCCTCTTTACTAATAACAAATTACAAGCTCACAATAAACATGACTTGGAGAACGACTCCACATCATACCACAACAACCACATTCTAGCAATTTATCACATGTAAACTCATTAACCACTTGTATAAGAGAAGAAGAAATATTTAACTCATTCGCAAGCCTCTTCTCATAAATTTCATGCCTCTTTTCATAAAGTTGGATTACGTGATCATCTATGTCACACATAATATCAAAAAGAAGCAAATTACTCTTGCACTTTAACTTAGATATTACAGTTAATGACTTGATGTGCATCAAACTATCATCATCCACAAAAATTATAAAGTCACCAACATAAGATATAAAAGTATAATTCATTACCTCCAAAAATACTTTAGGTGTTCTAGAAAGACCAAGATTGCCAATAAGCCAATTATGCATACCATACTTGGACTTATTTACCAATGGAACATCGTCACCTTGTATTCCTTTATGCAATGACTCTAACTTAGTAATGCTTTTAGGAAATTCCGTGTCATAACCTTGTAAATAAGAATCAAAATAGTTAAAAGGTTCAATAACAAAGACTTTAACCAAGCTTTTATCTTCTACGATCCAACAAGAATTGATATTACCGAATTCATGTTGCAATCCAATTGGATCTTTTGCCACCATATCTTGCACCTCACTACCCCTTTCAAAAGGTATTTCAACACGTGGCTGCACAAAATCAAAAGAACTAAAACAAGAAAGAGTTAATGGGTTAGGAAGTAAAGAAACTTTTTTCTTGCTACTTTCTTTGTCTTTTATCACAAGACTAATGTTTTCCTCGCCGTTAGCCTCTTTTCTCTCACTAAAGAGTTCTTTTCCTTCACTCAATCCCTCATGTTTTTCTCTCTCTACCTCATAGACTATGTTTATCTCATTACCTTCTCTCTTTTCTTTCTTATCAAGATCACTCTTTTCTTCACTAGACATCCCACTCTTTTCACTCAAGACAACCTCTCTTTTTTCCTCTCTTGGAATGTTAACATGCACTCCCTTCCGACTCTCATTCTTTTCTCTCACGTAATTTCCATATTCTCTTTAACAATCTTTTCATCTTTACAAATTTGTGAGGGAGTCAAAGGACCAAGAACGCATTTCTTCCCATTAAACTCAAAAGAGTATCTATTTTTTTGGATACTATATGAAGCATTTCTATAGATATACCATGGCCTTCCCAACAAGATATGAAAATTATTCATGAGAATGACATCACACCAAATCACATCCTCGTACCTTCCAATAGAGAATGACAATAATACTCTTTTTTCTACCTTTACTCCTTTCAACATGTGCAAGTTCAATTTCTCAACCATATAAGTGCTAATTAAGTTATAGCCAAATGCTTTGTCAATTCTAAGGGTATAACTTAAGACATCACACATCACTTTAACTCTTGTTTGAAAAATAACTTTACCATTGTCTTTCTTCCATTCGATATACTGTAAGTTCGACTTTTCAAGTTGTTGGGTCATAACTTTCCTCCTTCCATTGTAGCTACCTGTTTGAGACATCTTGTCATAGATTAAATAAAGTATGTCTCTTCAATTTGGCGTTTTTCCTCAATTAGTCTTACACACAGCTTCCCTCTTTTATTTATTTTTTTTCCCTCGAAATAACCTTTGAACAAAATACTTTACAAATTTATAGTTAAATCCAACTTGTATGAAGTTCTCAGTAGTAAAACTTTGATTTTTTTTTTTGTTTTTTGTTTTTGGGAACAAATAAAAGAAGAAAGAACCGAATCCTAGAACTTTTAGGCTCGGTTGAAACAAGACACAAACAAAGAAGGAAAAAATATAAATATGCAGATTACAAAGAGTAAGAAAATCAAGGATCCACTCTTTTTGTTTCCTTTGTTAATTTTAGAAAATAACTTAGATACAAAAGAAATATCCTGGAGAGCAAGCAGTATACTTTTCTTGTTTTAAATTGATTTTCGTTTTTTTTGTGCTCTTAGTATTCAAGATATCCCAAGAATTATTAATAACAAAATCTTGTTAAAACTGCTCTGATACCACTTGATAACAACTAGGTCGGGAATCCAAACTAGAGTAAGAATTTGAGAAGTAAATGCGGAAGCAATAACAACAGTAATTGACCAACTATAATTAAAGAGACGAAAAATAAAGGATATGGGAAAGATTCTAGGAAAGAATTCCAAGAACTTTCAAGAACGCAAGTTCTATAGCCTTGACAAGATCAAAGTAACAACGTTTTGATTTATGGATGAAATCAAACGCCTTTACTTAAAAAGCAAATCAAAACAATAGATTCGGATCTTGACCGCTTTACGAGTAACTTGAGACAACAATTAATAACTAGTATTAATCGCCTTCTAAGAATACCACAAAGGAATCAAAGATATCACAAAAGAGAAGTAATCTTACCACGTTGAACTATGAATTAATAAAGGTTGAAAGATAAATTTCAAAGCACAAGTAACCAAGGTTCAAAAGAACTCTAAAAGTATGATATACTTAATCAATAATGTAGTGTCTTATGAATGAGAAGAACACCCTATTTATAGGAGTACAAAGGCATAAAAATAACTTTAAAAATAAAGTGGGGTGGTTGTAATGGAAAACATAATCATTACAATTAGGTAGGGTGGTTGCTAAAGACTAGGAAAAGTCATAAATTAGGTGAGGGGCGGCCAAGACCTTTTGGTGCAGATTTGGGCCTTAAAATAACTAGTTTTGGCCATTTGTTTGGACTCCAATTGGGCTCTTTTTGTAGTACATCCTTTTGGACTTTTTTTAAGCTTATTTTGAGCCATTTTGGTGTACTCCAAGGGCTGATTTGGGTGACCAAATCTTCCTCCTCTTGGACTTCAATTTGAGCTACCAAATAATTGTAAAACATCAACAATTCTTCTCCTTTGGGTTCGAGCTCTTTCTCGACAATTAAAGGCTTCTTTATGTGCATTTGAAGTCCAATGATCGTGTTTTGAAATTCTTTAGCTTGACATCTTGTTAAAGGCCCTCTTTGAGATTGCAACGCTTCATCCTTGTACTTGAATAGAATTGAGCTTCCTAGGATGCTATCACCTCCTTTGACCAGACTGATTTGGTTTCACCCTTGGGTGGATCATCAACCAAGTGGTTCTCTTTGTTGATGCTCCGCAAATAGAGACGAATCGTCTTACCAATCCATGTAATTAGAGCCCATGAACTTATTCTCTGTAATTTTGGAATTTTGGACATAACTGGAATGACATCAACGGTAGCTGTCGTTTCAGGCATCGTGCACCATAATAATAGCAGAACATCCAAAAAGTGGTCTGAACAGTGGTTGTAACAGTGGGCGGAACAGTGGTCGAATTGGCCTTGGAAAATTGAAGCTGTTAGAAAAATATTCTGACAGTACCATGTTGGTCGGAATAGGGAGGAGAACAATCTGTAAAAGAGCGGCCTGATGAAATGGTGGCCGGAAGTTGCTCCACGCTCCGGCGCGTGGCTGAAGGGGCTGGCGCATGAGAAGGGTTCCAGCGACGAAATTTTCAGGGAAGGTGCGCCTGACGATGGGTGTTTCAATCATGTGGGAGGTGAGAAAAAAAATTGCCCGAAAATGGTGAAATAGAACCAAACAGTGAGTGAAGGAAGGGAAAAACAAAAATTCGAACGGGAAAAGGTTCCCAGCAAAACAAACTGATGAAAAACTTCAATGCTCTGATATCATGTTAGAAATCAAAGAAGTTCTATATTTCATATTTGAAAGAGAAGATTACAAGGCTTATTTATAATACTAATTCACCCAATCTATTAGTTGTCGTACACCTAATAAATCTACTTTATGACTTGTATACATGTTCTATACATGTGCTAGACATGCTATTACAACAGCCTGTATCTCAATAGTTTAAAAGTGGTTGAAATTGGTTGTTTTTCAGCGAATTTAGAGATTCGTCAAGATATCACTGTTATGGATTTTAGAAAATATACCAGCAGCAAAAGGTTGAAAAATAGGATTAAAAACTGTCTCTAAAATTTTGTTAATCATAGGGCTTTAAATAGCCAAATAAATAAAGTAGTAGACTTCTCGTATAACTAAATTACTAAACTTTTACTATAATTAAAATTCTGAATCTTCTAGCAGATTCCTCCTAAAACTGAACAACTAATTATTCTAGAAAACAGCAGATGTAAAATCCAACTGTGTGCGGCTATCAAGAGTACGTTTTAGGGGATTGTTGTAGTGGTTGACTTAATGGAACATCATATTCAGAAAATTGAGTTTAAGCAGTTACATGAATAAATTATCTCTAATTTGAGATGTTCATATTCTGCCCTTATTCCAAGTCATACTCATTTGAGTTTTTAATTTCTAAGTCATAGTTTTCCCTTTACCTCACTTGTGGGATTATACTGTTGTTGTTGTTGTCGATTCTCATTTGAATTTTTAATTTCTGCCACCTCCTATTTTCTCAGCTGTTTATGTCGGAATGAACTATGGGCCACCAAACGGATTTGGAGGAAGATATCCGAATAACCGACATCAGAACAAGGTCCATTCTCATCCTTCTTAAGACAATACTTATCTTCGTCCAAAAGGAAATACTATGATGTCCTTAGTGCGTATGAATCTGCTGGCAAACCTGTTTTTATCCTGCAACCATTCTTTTACTTTCTAATTGGTTTGAAGCTAATGAATGTACTATATTATCCTGTTTCTAGATGCGGTTCTGCACTTTGGCTAATTTCTTATTGGTTCTGTTATGGTTCTATTCTTGTTTAGCTTAATCGGGTAGCATTGCAGGAAGACAGAAACAATACTGTGACAATTGGTGTTGCGGATGAGCATGTTGGGTTAGTCCTGGGGCGCAATGGTAGGAGCATAATGGAGATCAGTCAGGTGTGTAAGAAGTTGCTATTCTGCCTGCTATGTATTTATGCTAAGCTTCTCCTTTCATTGCAGCTAAGTGGTGCCAGAATAAAGATATCGGATAGGGGTGATTTCTTGTCCGGTACGTCTGACAGGTATGGCGTCCTGGAACTGTTGTTCCACTTGATAGGTTGAACTACAAAGAACACAGATTGTATAAAACTTTTTGGCCTTTTTGCAGGAAGGTAACTATCACTGGATCACAAAGAGCAATTCGCACGGCTGAGTCCATGATATCTCGGAAAATAGCTAATGTTTCTGAGAGGTGATGGGATGGACTCGTATTTATAGATATTGGTCTTTGACGTTTTCTTAATGGATACCTAGAATTTCATATGCATATGATGATTTGAAAGTGTGTTGACATTTCTATTGCGATGAATTTGTGAAATGCAGATCCACAGTTGGAGAAGACCTTCCATTTGAGGAGCTCAGCATAAATACAGTACATTAAGGAATATTTGGAAGAAACGTTGTGGGGA
This sequence comes from Nicotiana noctiflora, assembly GCA_032618575.1. Lineage (NCBI taxonomy): Eukaryota > Viridiplantae > Streptophyta > Magnoliopsida > Solanales > Solanaceae > Nicotiana > Nicotiana noctiflora. Next base: position 40,117 of record JASVEL010000069.1, read on the forward strand.
TAATTGTGGCAATTGATAAAATTGACTGAATATATACGGTATTATACAGTTCTAATTCTTTAATAGCTAGCACTCAGTTGACAATTCTGAAGTTTCTTGTGGTTTGTTAGATACAAAACATTTGTTCCTTATGTCTCGTAGAGGAAGTCATTGTCATCAAGAGTCTTGGCATAAGCTTGCAGGATAGCATGTATGAGAGTTATGCGAGATGTGAAAATTCTTAGACTTCCGGCTTTGGAGCAATTTTCGTATTTTATGACTTTGAATATTTAGGAGGGTGGGGGTAATGAAGTGCCCAACCGAAATGAATTAACAAATTATAGTTTATTTTCTTTACATAAGAATGTGCCACCTAAACTTAAGGGTACGTTCTATAGAGTGGGTGTCAGACCTATCGCAACAGAGTATTGTCCAGTCAAGAACTTTCATGTCCAAAAAATAAAGGTAGTGGAAATGAGGATGTTGAGATGAATGTGCGGACATATCAGGATTGGTAAGATTAAAAACTAAAGACCGTTTCTGCCACAATGAACTTAAATATAACATAGTATTTTATCATATAGTTAAAACATATTCTCTTAGTTCCAATGTAGGTTCAATGCAATATCACTTGGAGGTGTATACAGCAAGTTAAATATGATTGATATTTACATTAAATATGCAAGCTAATTGTGTATAAACTACAAGATTAGGATCGTATAATCAATGGACAGTATGAATATGATGGTGTTCTTTCTACATAAGACCTCATATTATAGCCCTGGCGGTTAATATAGTATTATTATAGTATAATAATAAATACCATATCCCATATAGTATAAGCGGATTATACATATGTGGACCATAGCTGGAGTCCGAAACTTAAATAACACTTTTTTAGACAAAAAATACATTTTTAATGCTAAAAAAAAAGTTACACAAATAGGTAATTCGCAGTATAGTACTGCGAATTACCTTAACGGAAATTTTGCCATTAAAGCAATACGCAGTATAATACTGCGAATTACAATTTTTTTTTTGTAACTTGCAGTATTATACTGCGAATTACTGTTCATTTTTTTTAAAATTTTTATTTCGCATTATTACTTCTACAAAAAAATAAAAATTTTCACACGGGTTTTATCGTTTTCACAATTAACAAATTTTATTTTTGTTGTGTTATTGGTTGCTAATGTCCGAGTTTATTTTCATTTGCAAAATCTTGTACTTTTATCATAATTAAAATATGTCGAAATCTGAGTTATTTTAAAAATAAAAAATTATCTAGTAAATTATTGCTAGGAAAATTGTTTATCTTCTCAGTATTTTGATGCAAAACTACTTGCAACTCATAATCTTATGCATGCCGCTTATGTTACTTTATATTAATACTAGTCATTTAAAAAAACATGCGAATTAAAAATAACGCTTATTTGATGCAAAACTACTTGTACAATTAACCTTTTCATGTTTGCTAAGAAAAAATCTCTATTGTGTTTTGCTAAAATATCTCGGGTCGGACCACGTACTTCTAACACAATAGAGATTTTTTGACGAATAATGAAGTAAAGCTCTTTTCGGAGTATTATTGGTTAGTTGTTGATTGGAGATGTTGAAATCTTAAATTGCAAGACCATTATTATAGTTTGTAGGAATTTTATGCATTATGTAAATATGATTTTATACAATCAGATCAATCAAAAATAATTATAAAATTACTCTATCCTGCGAATTACCAAAAAAAAAATTATAATTCGCAGTATTATACTACGAATTGCTTTTACGGCAAAATTTCCGTTAAGGTAATTCGCAGTATAGTACTGCGAATTAGCTCTTTGTGTAATTTTTTTTCTTTTAGCATTAAAAATGTATTTTTTATCCAAAAAAGTATTATTTAAGTTTCGGACCCGTAATATGGTATACTAGAATAGTGATTTCATTAGAACACCATCATAATATATTCTGATAAATTCAGTTATGAATATTATAGAATATAACCGATGGATATTTTATTACATATAGATATTCTAGTATGATTATGTTGATAATATTATATAATTGATCAATGAGTATTTCAATTGAATAGTTATATGGGGAATTTCATTTGATATCGAATAGTTATTAAGTGAATTTTTGTAGATGGTAAAAATTCCTATTTGGTTATAATCTTTTATAACCAAATAGTCATATGTAATAGTATAATCACCGGATTTGGGTTACTGAGTAAAGATTAGACCTTGATTCGTCTAATTAATAAAGGTAAATCTGCTGTGTATATTTATCTAGTCAAATATCAATAGTGGGCGGTTGATTTATTAACGGATGGGAGTATAACTATTACAGCGGTATGATGTATCACAACATGGCTACATTCATGCAACCACATAAGTTCATTGAACTAATACGATTGTAGTCATAGGAACTTCCGTTTAATGTCCAATGAGAAGAGACCCGCCCTCCCACTCTCTCATTTATTCAGCGAAAAAAACTAGATAACGGGGGCCCTTCCGTTTAGAGGCAGCGAATCGACTTTCTTATGTTTTCTGGGGGGATCCCTCGCATGACCAAGTCCAAAGTGGAACATATTTCCATAGTCAATATGCATAAAATAGTAATGAATTCTCATTCTTTTCAATTCCAATTGGTGATATTAAATTTTAGCCTTTTTGCGCAACCCGTGGATTTCCCCTCTTCATTTAAAGCTGCAAGCATCTTTTTGAGATCTTCCAAGGAAGACTCCCGATCTTTTTGCTGTCCACAAAAGAATTTTTCTCGAGTGACTTTTGTAAAATCCCATTCATCATTGGGATAAAGAGATTTCATTTTCGCGATAATCTCATTTTTTAATGAAAAGTGCCTAATAGCTATATCCCTTAACCGTGCTTGCTGCTCCGCGTTGAACTCGTTTAGTGGCTTTCGAATGGAGTCTTCCCTGATTACGTTATAAAGTTCTTCCTTAGGAAGTCGATTTATTAGAGAAGCCATTTCCTTCTACTCAAGTTCAACGTTGAAAAAAATCATAGTCTTGAATTAGAATCCGTTGTTCATATAGTATGTCGGGAAGCTCATTTAGATTTGGAAGAGATGCTTCCCCCCTTTCTAGCGGCGTTCCTGGGGGGCCTAAGCGATATTCCAGATCTAATGAATTGTTAGCGCATTCTGCCAGTTGCATCAACCGTGCGAAATACATAGACAAACAAACAATACATGGGAAAATGGTCCAAGTTTTCTCAATCTTAGGTACCCATAAATTTATAAATTTTTATCGTAGAAATGACATAAACTGCGACCCAAGATCCATGATACGAAAACCAAAATCAGAATAATGAAGAAAAAGACATCTTGATGTAAGTCTATTATTCCTTGCATCATATCTGTGAACACGAACATCAAACAGGAAATTTTCACTAAGAGTGAGTGTACAACAAGACCAATCATTTTGTTTGGTTCATTATTTGACTGCTCTGCTCCCCCCAAACAAAAAGAGAGACTTGTAGGAAATCGCCGGTTAGGTTTGTTTATCCAACCAAGAAAGGCATGGGACTTTTGGGCATGGTAACTAAACACTTAGTTAGCTTTAGCTTTTTTTTATTTTGCCAACTCAGGTGTTTTATTTATATACGATATTATCGTGCCAACTCACAGGTGTAAGCGCTATAGTACAGTGTTGACTGGTGTGCTTTGGTGTAACCGGGGGGCTGGAACCAAAGAAAGACTTTACCCGACGTCCCTTCCTCTCATTAGGCAGCTCTCTCGAGCTCATTGAACACTAACTTTCTTCTTTTTCTTTTCTAATCGCCAAAATTCTATTAACATAAACATATAAGCTCAACCTGTGTAAATATGAAACTGATAAGATTACATTATTTGGATTACTATATCAAGCTATGTTTAATAATTATGATAATTTATCGGACAAATTATGTTTGTACTTCGTCGAGGTTAGGCTACGCACTAACTAGTATATTTTAAAATTAACGACTATTTATATACCATTCTATAGGAAAATTGAAAACTCAATTAAATCCTAAAACTAATAGGAGTATAAAAATGACTTTAGTGCTTGACTACAATCAGTAGGACTGAATGGGATCATGTGTACTCCTCCCATGTTCTGTTCTAGAACGTCTCTTCACTCTGAAATTTTCTGTATCAGACTCATCACTGTCTTGATCTACAACAGTTCTAGCATCTGAAACATGAGCTACTTTTTCATGAACCTTTAAATAGTCATCACCAGGTGAAAAAACTGATCTTTCACTTTCAAATCCAGAAATGTCTCTAGAAGGCCTGACAGATACTCTATTCCCTAATTTTGACTTAGCATTTTTCTGTACCTAATTAAGATCATAAACATTAATTATTTGATGTGAAATGCTTTAAATTTAAATTCTATATGGAGTTTATAAATGTAAAATTGAAGTGCCGCACATCTATTCAATATCTATTATTGTAAATCATAGCATAATATCATTTATATATGATATAAACGGTAGAAATTTTTGTCGTTGATTCAACGTTCATATACAAATATCTGTAATATGGAATTATGAATTATATATCATAATTCCCGCAATAGTATATATCCAACGGACATTATTTTAATGCCACTTTGTGATATTAAAATCAAAGTAATCCTTTAATTATTACTTACCACAATGAACTGCTGTATACATCGATTACCGTGATATAAACACATGGAAAATATGTTTATGACAATCGTATGAACGTATAAAAGATATGTTTTATAAATAGTGATTTCTCTAATATATACTAGGGCCGATGCGTGGACGTATATGTGATTATACATATTAATCACATACGATATGAAAAGGCCCTAAGTGGCTAATAATATCATTTTGTAATTGATATGGTAATAGCATAACCAAAAATAACTTAGTATATGAATGAAATAACATGTATCACGGGGACTTATCAATTACTATTACCTTCATACAATTGTATTTGTATAAATTATACAATTGTACATAATAAATTACTAATTGTTACAAGTTGGTGTACTATAAACTCTTATTGTATTAGTATACAAAGCTGAAATGATAGAGATAGGCACACCATGAAGGTGAACAATCTCCCTAATATAAATCCCAGCTAATTTCTCGAATGAATAGGTAGTGACAACCGAAATAAAATGAGGAACACAGATATTGTAATATATATATAAATAGTCGTTAATTTTAAAATGTGTTAAAGGTTTTTTAATAAGATATTAACTATTATATCATGACTAAGAATATGCATTAATCAGTTATCTGGTTGCATAAACTGCACCTCCAAATGAATGTTTACGATTCAGAGTATATTCATCGGTCTACGACAACCACATAAGTTCATTGGACTAATACGATTGTAGTCATAGGACCTTCCGTTTATATATCGTTGTTGTTATTTAGTAATTGACCGTCTATGAATATGATTTCATTCATATACTAGGACGCATCGGTCTACGACAACCACATAAGTCCATTGGACTAATACGATTGTAGTCATAGGAACTTCCGTTTATATATCGTATTGGGAGTAATGTCATACGTTCATACTAGGACGTATCGGCCTACGACAACCACATAAGTCCATTGGACTAATACGATTGTAGTCATAACAGATTATGAGTAATGTCTATGAATATTATTTTGATAGTATATAAGTTCATACTAGTGTTAGAGGTGTTAGCCAGTGGGGAGGGGTGTTTGGAAGTTGGCCTGAGCCGGGAAAGAAGGCAGGGGAGTGACCACCGGTAGGGTTCCGGTGGTCTCCATGAGAGACGGGGGAGGAGGAACTGTCATGCAAACAGACACGTAGTCCTTTAATATATGCCCTAGGTAATTTGATTTGTAGTGTGTGACCAGAATATATTTGAAATAACTGATAGGCGAACATTATTGTTAAATAATAGTCATTTAATACCGCATAAACATATTTACACTGTTGTGGTACTCTAGTTTGGTTGATTGGTCATAATACTGTTATGGTAAATATGTATGAAGGTAATGGTTATACTTAATTAATTGATAAGTTCATTTGACTAATAACGTATGATCCAGATACTAGGCATATTAATGACTTATTACATGCTCAAGAGTATGACTACAATTCAATCTATGTGATGTATATTAAATTATGACCTCATTCACAATTGTCAATATCAAAATGTGAACTTCCGTTCCTATGATATTAATTGATGTAGTATGTTATAATAATATAGTTGATAATGTAATTTAGATATATATTATAATATCATTAGTATATGAGTTAAATGAAAATGTACTATTTAATGATCCTTGGAAAAACTAGTTATCATATTCCGGTTAAAGGGCGTGATATACCTCCTATCGTGGTTGTGAGATGATTTAATATATATATACTAAGGTCATACGCAATAGCCTACCTCTATGAATATGACTTTGTTGTTATAAGATGATAAAATACTATGGTTATTACGAGTTTGACTAGATGGTATATTCTAAATAATAGTGTATATCATTAAAATATGTAAGATTTTAATGAGATTTTACTCAGTGAATTATCTAGGGCAATAATTCGTTTAGACTTATTATTAACATTTATATATATTAATGTTATACAGTTCCTATAACCACCTCTAATACTTATGTGATAATATATCACTGGGACTTATCAATTACTATTACCTTCATATAATTGTATAATTTATACAAATACAATTGTACATAATAAATTACTAATTGTTACATTAATATCACATATTAAATATATAAACGGAAGTTTCTATTATTATAATACAATATAACGTATTGTATTATAGTACCTTTTGGCCGAATAATAGGAATAACTTATTATTGGGCTGATAATAGGTAATGGTCACTCCATATCCTATTAATTGGACTACCGTTTTCTTCGCATTGTATAATCAATGGACAACATGAATATGATGGTGTTCTTTCAACATAAGACCTCATATTATAGCCTTGACGGTTAAATCCACCACATATAAACTGCGTATAATATGATCATTTTATAAACTTATATTGTTGCGTAAACTCAATATTTATTTTCTGATATAGGTGTGGAATATAAGGTCCCGTACCTGTGAGTAAAATCAATACCAATGTTGTGATCAAAGCTGTCTTGAGCTTTTAAAAGCTCGCTTCATAGCAATTTGGCTATGATTTACAATAATAGAATACGGTTGTACAACTATGTGATGGTAATAGAAATTATATTCCTATTATGTTCATTGTCACACCCCTTTTTTTACCAAAACCTTTCACCAAACCCTCTTAAATTAATAAAAGAATTTAGTAAAAAGCTTGAAAAGAGTTTTCAAATTTGAAAGTGACAAAAATTTGTTTAAAAGGAATTAACTCAGAGTCGCCACCTGACAATTGATTTCGGTGTCCCAGGCCACCATTTTTAAAATGATTTTCCTTTTAAAACACTTTGGACTCCAAAACATAAGTCCGCACCAGAGATTCGGGTAAGGGGGTTCATTTGACTCGGGGAGAAGGTGTTAGGCATTCCCCGAGTCCCGTGAAGGTTATGGTTGCGTACTTGATCAAGTTGGCTTTCAAAATATTCAAATTGAGGTAAACACAAACAAAAATAGAATAAGCACACAAGAGGCTCGAGGTCGTCCCCACCTAAATAAAATAAAATGAAAAGGAAAAGAAAAATCCTAAGCTAACCTATAGTACGACTTATCCACCATGCTCGTTAAGGCCTCCAAAATATTTACATACTTCTTCGGGGCATACCCCGGATAATAATATTTACAAACTTCACGGGACATTCTTCGGATAAATTTAACTAAGGGACAACCTCTCACCTCGAAATCAAAAGCAAATAAAAAAAAATCCTAAGATTGCCTACTCAAGTGTGGTCGGCCTGAGCATGCTCCTAACGCTTTAATTAATTAAAAGAGCAATGAAATATTCCAATTAACTTTTATGTTTCAATCCAATCTCCTGACCACATACTTGTTTTACTATCTATGTCATCACCTAGTTCATATAATAAATTTATTCAACTTTGAATCCACCAAAATGTTAATCGAAGCTCCTTAAGCCCTTGTATCTAAATGAATAATTGTAACAGACAATCAAAAACTCATTCTAATCATTAAATCCACCCGAACATGGAGTAAACCAACAGACATGAAGCAAACAAATAGTAGAATATCAGCAAAACAGAGTGATGGAGCATAGCTAATGAAACAACAAAATCACGATGTCAAGCAAAATAGAGTAGAAAGAATGAGAAATGAACCTCAAATGAATCTGAAAATTAATTGTAAGGCAATTTTTGACGAACATCGAATTGGAATTAGAATCGGCACCGAGTCCTCGACTCCAAACTCGATCTCAATCACACTTTCTTCTACATGACATACGGGAAATGAAAACACCAATGCGACTTTCAATTTAACAGGGCTCAAACCAGAATCACGGAAAGCTGAGAATCTTAGAGTTCGAGCTAGAAGCACACTCAAGAGCTGAAACTTAACAAATCAGAAAAGTTGAAAGTGAAACCCCAGCCAACAGACAACAACGATCTCACAGTCCAACCTTTCCCGCAGCTTTAAAGCTATTCCGAGTCCCAAGTCTCCACTGATTAACTCCTGAGCAACATTTCTTTAAACAGTTTGATTTACGAAGCAATTACAAGTCGAATTCAAATTGTAACAGCAACAAAAGATTCCACCGTGAACCTTGGATGGCAACGAACCAGCTTCCAACCTCAAACTCACATCCATTTTTGAAAAACAAATCCGAAATCAAGTGAAGAAAATAGGAGCTATTTTATACATGTATATATATTTCGATATTTTTTATTTTTCATTTCTGTTTCATTCTTCTCTGTTTTTTGTGTGTGTATGTATGTTTTGATTGTGGTATTGGTAGTTGCCGAATTCTGGCTCTTTCACCGGCGAGACAGAAGCTGAATCGGAGAGACACTGTGAGGGATATGGGCTCTTTTCTATCTGTTTGTGAGTGTGAGTGTGCGTATATGCATTTTTGTGCTGGTTTAGGCCTCCATTCCTCCAAGTGAAGGAGACGATGAGTCCGATGGGGAGGGGGTTGACTGATAGAGATCGGGGTCGTTGGTTCTAGGTTGAAGAAGTGGAGGTTAGCGGGGCTCTAGGGCTTGCGGCGACTGGGGAAGGTTGTGCGATGGCGGCAGGGGGGTGGTGAAGAAAAGGGTACCGGCGGCTGGGGTTTTTTTGTGCTGCTAGGGTTTCTCTTTTTGTTTAATGTTTTTCTGTCTTGTTCTTTGATGAAGAAGAAAAGGTTGGGCCGCTGAGATGGTTTTTTTTCGTTAGGGTTTTTTTTGGTTCCTATTCTTTTGTTATATTGGGAAAAGAAGGGATGGGTAAGGGTTATGGGAGATGGGCTGGGAGGTGGGCTACCCGTTTTGGGCCTCTTCTATTGCAAAATGGGGCCCAAAACTTGTAATTCTTTAATTTTAGGAACCTATTAAGTAAATAACCCAATGCTTTTAATTAAAACCAAATTAATTTCAATTAATTAAATAAATTATGTAATAGCATGAAACTATTTTTGTATTTTTTTCAATTTTATGATAAAAATAATGTAAAAGAGTTAAAATTAGTGTAAATAACTATATGAGACCTAAATTAATTATTCTACGCTAAAACGGGTGAAATTTCGGGGATGGTCAAAAATTACGTGTCTACAATTATTATTCTTGTTTCTTTGATCATGAGTGACTAGACAGGATTTTTCACCTGACCCTTATTTAAAAGACCAACTAGAAGAAAAGAGAATGTGACCGAGCTCTGGTATCTGAGCTGCCTGCATATCCTCGGCTATAGAGGAATCACGCAACGTGTAGTTCAAAAGTGAATGAGATGATGGAGTGTACCGAGGTGGAGAGTCGAGTCGAGTGCCGTCGAGGTTCCGGTTCACGGTCCTGTTATTACATCAAAATCAGAAAATGAAAAAGGCTAACTAAACCTATTAACTATGAGTTACAAGATTCCTATCTATAAGTCTTCGGAAGCTTGATCTTGATTCTTGAATGGTTCTTCATGCAGACTTCATATCTGAACCTTGATGCTCGGTAGATGTAGGTGTTAGCTCGTTTTTTTCTTCTTTTCGAATCAAATTAACTGGACATACAATGCTTGTGACTTTAGTCATGTCTTTAGCGATCCACCTCTTGTCTCGGCCTCTGCATTTTGGACTCACCCTCTTCTCTTTTTTTTTTCTTCTCTTTTTTGTTTTTTTTTCTATTCTGGATTGAAATTACTTATGTTGATCACCCCGGATTGTTGACCCGCATTCTTGCCGCGAGCTACTGCTACTTCTAGCATGAACTGATTTCTGAAATGATTTTCCTCGTTGTCCAGGTGGGCGCCTGACATTACAACAAAACAGACAAAATAAAAGAAATTTTTCTGCCCCAGTTTGGGATTCGGGCATAAATGTGAATGTTAATTGGATCATGCTACCTACGAAGCTCTCAGAGTTTGAAAGTTAGATCCCATTATCCAGGAGGGTCCTGAAAATTCTAAAATTAAATCCCACTATCCAGGAGGGTCCTGAGAATTCTAAAACTAAATCCCATTATCCATGAGGGTCCTGAAAATTCAAAAATTAAATCCCATTATCCAGGAGGGTCCTGAAAATTCAAAAACTAAATCCCATTATCCAGGAGGGTCTTGAAAATTCTAAAACTAAATCCCATAATTCAGGAGGGTCCTGAAAATTCTAAAATTAAATCACATTATCCAGGAGGGTCCTGAAAAATTCAAAATTAAATCCCATTATCCAGGAGGGTCCTGAAAATTCAAAAATTAAATTCCATTATCCAAGAGGGTCCTGAAAATTCTAAAATTAAATCCCATTATCCAAGAGGGTCCTAAAAATTCAAAAACTAAATCCCATTATCCAGGAGGGTCCTGAAAATTCTAAAATTAAATCCCATTATCCATGAGGGTCCTGAGAATTCTAAAACTAAATCTTTATTATCCAGGAGGGTCCTGAAAATTCTAAAATTAAATCCCATTATGTAGGAGGGTCCTGAAAATTCTAAAACTAAATCCCATTATCCATGAGGGTCCTGAAATATCAAAAATTAAATCCCATTATCCAGGAGGGTCCTGAAAATTCTAAAATTAAATTCCATTATCCATGAGGGTCTTGAAAATTCTAAAACTAAATCCCATTATCCAGGAGGGTCCTTAAAATTCTAAAATTAAATCCCATTATCCAGGAGGGTCCTTAGAATTTTAAAACTAATTCCCATTATCCAGGAGGGTCCTGAGAATTCTAAAACTAAATACCATTATACGGGAGGGTCCTGAAAACTTTTAAAATTAAATCCCATTATCCAGGAGGGTCCCGAGAATTCTAAAACTAAATCCTTTTATCCAAGAGGGTCCTGAAAACTTTTCTTAAAATTAATCCCATTATCCATGAGGGTCCTGAAAATTCTAAAATTAAATCCCATTATCCAGGAAGGTCCTGAAAATTCTAAAACTAAATCCCATTATCTAGGAGGGTCCTAAAAATTCTAAAACTAAATCCCATTATCTAGGAGGGTCCTGAAAATTATAAAACTAAATCCCATTATCCAGGAGGGTCCTGAAAATTCTAAAATTAAATCCCATTATCCAGGAAGGTCCTGAAAATTTTAAAATTAAATCCCATTATCCAGGAAGGTCCTGAAAATTCTAAAACTAAATCCCATTATCTAGGAGGGTCCTAAAAATTCTAAAACTAAATCCCATTATCTAGGAGGGTCCTGAAAATTATAAAACTAAATCCCATTATCCAGGAGGGTCCTGAAAATTCTAAAATTAAATCCCATTATCGAGGAGGGTCCTAAGAACTTCAAACTAAATCCCATTATCGAGGAGGGTCCTGAAAATTCTAAAATTGAATCCCATTATCCAGGAGGGTCCTGAAAATTCTAAAACTAAATCTCATTATCCAGGAGGGTCCTGAAAATTCTAAAACTAAATCCTATTATCTAGGAGGGTCCTGAAAATTCTAAAATTAAATCCTATTATCCAGGAGGGTCCTGAAAATTCTAAAATTAAGTCCCATTATCCAGGTGGGTCCTGAAAATTCTAAAACTAATTCCCATTATCCAGGAGGGTCCTGAAAATTCTAAAATTAAATCTCATTATCCAGGAGGGTCCTGAAAATTCTAAAATTAAATCCCATTATCTAGGAGGGTCCTGAAAATTCTAAAATTAAATCCCATTATTCAGGAGGGTCCTGAAAATTCTAAAACTAGATCCCATTCTCAAGAGGGTCTTGAAATTTCAAAAACTAAATCCCATTATCTAGGAGGGTCCTGAGAATTCAAAAACTAAATCCCATTATCGAGGAGGGTCCTGAAAACTCTAAACTAAATCCCATTATTCAGGAGGGTCCTGAGAACAAAGAGTTAACTTACCTGAGCCATGCTCCCATCTCAGAGGATTCTGAATAGAATTTTTGCTCCTTGAACCATGCTTTTCCATGGGAGGTCCCTGTGGACTTAAAAATTTCTTGCCCCTGCTTTAGACAAATAAAATCTGGTTAGTTTGAAAATGTGGTGGTTAGTTTGTGGCATCATTGCTGAGCGTCTGCTTCCGCCACTGCCATGTTTCTTCTTGATTAGCTGCTTCAGGCTAGCAAGGAGTTGTTTGACCCTTTTGATTGGAATTAGACCACAAAACCACTTACACTCACTTGTTGCATTGTTTTTTTTATTGAATCTTTGTATTTTCTCAAAATTCAAGATCCACTCAACTGCCTGAACCTCAATTATCACCATACTTCTTATCCTAAATCATGTCAATTGTGATGTGTATCGCCGAACTCCGCTTTGTGCATTGGAAAGCTGGTGGCATATTTTAAATTCATTTATCACTTGTTCTGACCAAACAGACTCAAGAAAGGACTCAAATAAAACGAAAGGAACAAAATAAGGGACAAGGGAAAGAGATGATACTTAACAAGAAAATTAGGAAGTAGAAACTTATCAGATGTGGATACCAACTCTAATGACCATGACATGCACCTTTGGACTAAGTGCCTAATCTCTCAAGCAAGTCTAATATTCGACTATTGTTGTACCTCTTCGATGTGAAACTGGGCTTCAACGCTTCAATTGTCCCATTTGATCCACAATCCTCAGTCGACTTGTAGTGCCCTGAAGGGTTTTCACCATCAAGCTTCTCTCATTTCGCTCTTTTTCTCAACTCACCGTCGCCTTACGGTGCCCCTGAGGGTTTTCACCGATAAGACTCTCTCATTTTATCATTTTCTCTCATTATTCTGAGAACAAAGGTATTACCCATGATGCAGGGAGATCATACTTTCACCAACACTGATATAGCATCTTCAATGATTGGTCGGAAGGTCTTTCTTTGGACCGTAATGTAGGCTTTTGGACAGGGTTAGAAAGAAAGGGTAGCATGAAGGCTCAAAATAATTCAAGATGAAAGGGTTCAAAATTACAACTTTTGGAATCAGGTCTTTTGGAAAAATTAAAACTTCTGCCCCAGTTTCATGAAGTTTGGGGAATTTTTTGGATTTTTTCTTTGATGGGATTTCTTAGAAAATCTGCCCCAGTATTGATTTCGGGGGATTATGAAATATTTTATTGGGTGCGATCGAACCGTAAGGCTGCCTACGCATCTTGTGATGACAAGAATCAGGTCGAACGTAGTTCAAAAGACTGCTTTTTGTTACTATTTCTTTTCTCTTTTTTTTTAATCTTTTTTTCTTTTCCTTTTTTTTTCTTTTTCTTTTTTTCTTTTTATTTTCTAGGTCCTGACTCTATTTCTGATTCCAAAAGAGGGGTACGAAACAAAAAATTAGGGCTCAAAATGGGTAGCAAAGGATAAAAGTGTTTGGGTAGCAGAATAAAAAGCCTTCGTCATACCAAACTTTGAGAATGCCAAGTACAAGCGTGCAATTGAAGATAAGCAAAGAAATTATGCACAATATCTATTGATGGCATCATCACAAATAGAAAGTGCCGACAGGCAATACCTTTGTCCCAATGAGTGATCCTTGCCAATTCAAAACAAACTTGATTCAACCTTACCTTGCCGTGGAAGAATGTATTTCATTACTGATTGATTTACCTCAAACTGCTTGAGAAACATTTCCTTGTTGTATGCTCTTATCAACCTCTTGATTTCCAGACTCACTGCCTCAATTTCACTAAATCCAAACTTTAGTCTTTCTCAGAATGCGTGAATCTTTACTTGTTTCCTCAAATGCCTCTTTTGTCATGTTGAAAAATGTGTCATTGCTTCACGATCAGACTAGCTTTTAAGATCAGGCTGAGAATTATGCGTGCATGTCATGTCACTTGAGTTAGGATGAATGGAACTATAAGAGAAAAAGTAACCTAAACCAAAACTGACCAAAACTAACAGAAAACATGAGATTGCATTAGCAGATGGTGAAAAGGATTTGAACAAAACAAACAAACAGACGTGGGTTGCAACCCTGGAACAATCCTAAAGAACACTGGACGAGTTACTATAACTAAACAAACTAGACAAAATGAGAAGAAGAAGAGTTTGAGCCACAAGATAATATCTAGATTATAATACTAAAATTACCCGGACAAGCAGAAATGACAATAAAATAAACCACCAAAACTCCTCCCGGACAACCAAGAAAGGAGTGTTTTTCCAATTACCAAGCTCAACATATTAGCCACTAGATTGCACATCAAAATTACCGGGACCTTCACCAATTTCAATATCATTAAATTCAGTTAGCAACTTCCCAAGAGGATTCTCATACTCCATGTCACCATGCATCTTTCCCACAAAGATTGCATCATCATGTGCAGGTAAAGGATTCTGTGCAATATCTTGGGTGTCACTAGAGTTGGAATGCGGTTGTTTTGACTGGTGGAGCATGAAAAGTTTGGGAGGAAGCGCCAGGGTAATTGTGGTAAGGGGTGAAGCCTGGTGCGTGTTGTGGGGAAAGATCAATGGTACTAGGAACCTGGACTTGTGATAGTGGTGGAATGGAGGCATGGTTCTGTATAGTTGGCAGGGAACGAAGGTGGAGGATGTCCCTTAATCCAGGCTTGATACATTTCTTCCATCTATTGTTTCAACCTCTGGATCTCCTCTTTCAATTCAGATTCCGACATCTCAACCTCCCTCGACGGGTTAACAACTCTTGTGTCAAAGTCTTTGCTAGCCATGGGTACCTTGCTCTTTTGACCTTATGTTGTGTGAACAAATCACCAAGTGTCACAAACTAACCACCCTCTGTTATAATGAAAGTAACATCGAGGAGCAAAACAAAGCCAACACGTTAGCGTTAGGACATTTATCAGATAAAAATATCACATTACGTGCAATGCCCCTAGCAACAATTAACATTTCTAAAATGGCTTCGAGGGTACGAAGGTCATTTTGCATCATCCCCACTTTGTCCATTTCAACCTTCCCTTTCTTTCATTTCTAGCACTTCTTGGATTGTTCATTTTACTTCCTTTTCTTTTCTCTTTAATTGTCACTCTTTTCTTTCCTCTCATTCCTCACATTCACAATTCATTCTCTTTTTTTTTTTAGTTTTCAGAAAAATGATTCGATCGAACCCTATGTAGGTTGCTTACATATCATGCCCCTCATGAATCAGATCAAGCGTAGTTCTTGAAAAGTAATGGATAAAATAAACTAAGAGACATAAAATCTTTTTTTTTTTGGAATTTTCATTTATAATTTTTTTGGATTTTCAAATACAAAATAGGAAGTATTATAACAAAAGACTCAATAATTTTAACTAGACTGACAGACTTCGATACGACTGTACAAGACTAAAAATTAAAAGACAATCATAAAATAGACTAAAAAAATAAAAAGTTTCTTCAAGCAGCTCGTGCATGCAATGGTCTTTGACTAGAATGGTCCTGAGGTATTTATCATGCTCAAACTCTAGCAAATCGCTCCATACCTGAATAGGAAAAATAAGATTAAATAGAGTTAGTGACTCAAGACACATGCAAGAAAAAAAATAAAAAAAAATTGGGCTATTTTTAAAAATTAACCACATGGCCAAGAGTGGCTATTAATGCAAACTCAACAAAGGTGACATCTAAGACATGGAAATACACCTCATTAAGGCTTATATGAATTCAAACTCTCAATAATCATGGCCCAAGACCAAACGACAAAAATGACCTATTTTGCAAAAAAACGGCCGATATGGCTAGTAGCGGCTATAGATGCAAACTCAAAAAGGAAGAACCTTAAATTAATATGACTCCTAGTTACAGACTCAAAATTCTAATAATGAGTAATTGAACCATTTTTGCGAAAATGACCCCATTTTGCAAGAATGGCCGATGTGGCCAAAAATGGCTAAACATGCAAACTCGAAAAGGAAAGAACTTAAATTGATATGATACCTAATTGTGGACTCAAAATCCTAAGACATAGCTTTATTGAACTACTTTCGCAAAAATGACCCCATTTTGCAAGAATGACCGATGTGGTCAAAAGTGGCTAGACAGCAAGATTTGGCTAAGACTCCGCAAAGCCAAGAACCTAGGACTTACTAGGAAGACCGGACCCTATGTGGTTTGCCTACGTACCTCGCCCCGAGAGACGAGAATCAGGTTCGCGTAGTTCGGGAGGACGCAATTAATTGAAAGAAAAAGCTATATTTTATCCTTTGAAAAATAATGAAAAATGTAAAATTATTTTCAATTTTTTTGAATCTTTGGAAAATAATGAAAAAGTGTAAAATCTTTTTGGATTTTTCATTTTCAAATTGTTTTGGATTTTTTGGAAAATAATGGAAAAGTGTGAAATCTTTTTGGATTTTCTTTTTCTTCTTTTTTTTTGGATTTTTCTTGACAAAGTTGTGAAAGAAAAATGCAATCGGGCCCTATTTTCTTCATTTTTTTTTCCTTCTTCTCCAAACATCGGTCCGCCAAATGACCTTTCTACCCTCAAAGATGCAACATATAACATATTGGGATGATTGAATGCCTTTTTGGGCCACGGGCCCATTTTTGACAAGATTTGGATAGGCTTCCTACAAAGGGACACGGTGCCTGGGACTGAGCCCTGCTAGGTCTAAATGACATGATGCAAATAAAAATGTCCTAAAGGCTGACCTACGATTGAGGTTCACTAACAAGGCAATTCGGGGCGGCACGTGGTCGATAGCGGCTGCTCTAGCTATCCGCCCACTCCACGCTCCCACGCCACCCCCCTAAAGACACGGGTGACTCACAAAAGGGTCGTGTACGCTCAAACGTACTCCGGAAGACTTGTTGCAGAAAGAAGACTCGGGGTTATGCAAATGATGACACTTATAAAGCATTAAACGCATAAAGCAAAAACTATAAACAAATAAACAACTAGCAAATAACAAAATATAAAAACATAATAAAAATGAATTAAAGATAATGAAAAAAAACATAAAAACCTCAACCAAATATTCTAAAAGCCAACAAAATCAAGTACTAGCTCGAACCCGCAAGGTCCCCAGCAGAGTCGCCAGAGATGTCACATCCCTTTTTTTACCAAAACCTTTCACCAAACCCTCTTAAATTAATAAAATAATTTAGTAAAAAGCTTGAAAAGAGTTTTCAAATTTAAAAGTGACAAAAATGTGTGTTTAAAAGGAATTAACTCAGAGTCGCCACCTGACAATTGATTTCGGTGTGCCAGGCCACCGTTTTTAAAATGATTTTCCTTTTAAAACACTTTGGACTCCAAAACATAAGTCCGCACCAGAGATTCGGATAAGGGGGTTCATTTGACTCGGGGAGAAGGTGTTAGGCATTCCCCGAGTCCCGTGAAGGTTACGGTTGCGTACTTGATCAAGTTGGCTTTCAAAATATTCAAATTGAGGTAAACACAAACAAAAATAGAATAAGCACACAAGAGGCTCGAGGTCGTTCCCACCTAAATAAAAGAAAATGAAAAGGAAAAGAAAAATCCTAAGCTAACCTATAGTACGACTTATCCACCATGCTCGTTAAGGCCTCCAAAATATTTACATACTTCTTCGGGGCATACCCCGAATAATAATATTTACAAACTTCACGGGACATTCCCCGGATAAATTTAACTAAGGGACAACCTCTCACCTCGAAATCAAAAGCAAATAAAAAAAATCCTAAGATTGCCTACTCAAGTGTGGTCGGCCTGAGCATGCTCCTAACACTTTAATTAATTAAAAGAGCAGAAATATTCCAATTAACTTTTATGTTTCAATCCAATCTCCTGACCACATACTTGTTTTACTATCTATGTCATCACCTAGTTCATATAATAAATTTATTCAACTTTGAAGCCACCAAAATGTTAATCGAAGCTCCTTAAGCCCTTGTATCTAAATGAATAATTGTAACAGACAATCAAAAACTCATTCTAATCATTAAATCCACCCGAACATGGAGTAAACCAACAGACATGAAGCAAACAAATAGTAGAATATCAGCAAAACAGAGCGATGGAGCATAGCTAATGAAACAACAAAATCACGATGTCAAGCAAAATAGAGTAGAAAGAATGAGAAATGAACCTCAAATGAATCTGAAAATTAATTGTAAGGCAATTTTGGACGAACAACGAATTGGAATTCGAATCGGCACCGAGTCCTCGACTCCAAACTCGATCTCAATCACACTTTCTTCTACATGACATACGGGAAATGAAAACACCAATGCGACTTTCAATTTAACAGGGCTCGAACCAGAATCACGGAAAGCTGAGAATCATAGAGTTCGAGCTAGAAGCACACTAAAGAGCTGAAACTTAACAATTCAGAAAAGTTGAAAGTGAAACCCCAGCCAACAGACAACAACGATCTCACAGTCCAACCTTTCCCGCAGCTTTAAAGCTATTCCGAGTCCCAAGTCTCCACTGATTCACTCTTGAGCAACATTTCTTTAAACAGTTTCAATTACAAGTCGAATTCAAATTGTAACAGCAACAAAAGATTCCACCGTGAACCTCGGACGGCAACGAACCAGCTTCCAACCTCAAACTCGCATCCATTTTTGAAAAACAAATCCGAAATCAAGTGAAGAAAACATGAGCTCTTTTATACATGTATATATATTTCGATTTTTTTTATTTTTCGTTTCTGTTTCATTATTCTTTATTTTTTGTGTGTGTATGTATGTTTTGATTGTGGTATTGGTAGTTGCCGGATTCTGGCTCTATCACCGGCAAGACAGAAGCTGAATCGGAGAGACACTGTGAGGGATATGGGCTCTTTTCTATCCGTTTGTGAGTGTGAGTGTGCGTATATGCATTTTTGTGCTGGTTCAGGCCTCCATTCCTCCAAGTGAAGGAGACGATGAGTCCGATGGGGAGGGGGTTGACTGATGGAGATCGGGGTCGTTGGTTCTGGGTTGAAGAAGTGAAGGTCAACGGGGCTCTAGGGCTTGCGGCGACTGGGGAAGGTTGTGCGATGGCGATAGGGGGGTGGTGAAGAAAAGGGTACCGGCGGTTGGGGTTTTTTTGTGCTGCTAGGGTTTCTCTTTTTGTTTAATGTTTTTGTGTCTTGTTCTTTGATGAAGAAGAAAATGTTGGGCGGCTGAGATGGTTTTTTTTCGTTAGGGTTTTTTTTGGTTCCTATTATTTTGTTATATTGGGAAAAGAAGGGATGGGTAAGGGTTATAGGAGATGGGCTGGGAGGTGGGCTACCCGTTTTGGGCCTCTTCTATTGCAAAATGGGGCCCAAAACTTGTAATTCTTTAATTTTAGCAATCTATTAAGTAAATAACTCAATGCTTTGAACTAAAACCAAATTAATTTCAATTAATTAAATAAATTATGTAATAGCATGAAACTATATTTGTATTTTTTCAATTTTATGCTAAAAATAATGTAAAAGAGTTAAAATTAGTGTAAATAACTATATGAGACCTAAATTAATTATTCTACGCTAAAACGGGTGAAATTTCGGGGATGATAAAAAATTACGTTTCTACATTCATAAGTAATCGTGATATCTGGTAGTTTTGGCCTACGAGGTCCTTAATATAGAATAATATTTTATTTGCATCGTTCTTAGAATTTACAAAAAATAGTCACACCATTGGACTACACTCAATATTGGACATAACATTAATCTACTAATCGACCCTGAGGTCCTCTTCGACCGGTTGCATCCGTGCAACAGGCCCCTTCAATTTGATTACTGCCTCATTTAAAACTAAAAATAGAATAATTCAACTTATAGTCGAAAACTAAATAACAACCACAATATATAAACGGAAGTTCCTATGACTACAATCGTATTAGTCAAATGGACTTATGTGGTTGTCGTAGGCCGATGCGTCCTAGTATGAACGTATGACATTACTCCCAATCAAATTTTTATAGTATATGCATAGGTAATCATATTAGTAAATGGGCCTATATGGTTACTATAGGCCGATGCGTATGGCCCTAGTATATGAATGAAATAATATTCATAGACGGTCAATTACTAAATAACAACCAGGATATATAAACGCTTCCTATGACTACAATCGTATTAGTCCAATGGACTTATGTGGTTGTTGTAGGCCGATGAGTCCTAGTATGAACGTATGAAATCATATTCATAGACGGTCTATTACTAAATAACAACCAAGAAATATAAATGGAAGGTCCTATGACTACAATCGTATTAGTCCAATGGACTTATGTGGTTGTCGTAGGTTGATGTGTCCTAGTATGAACGTATGACATTACTCCCAACCAAATTTTGATAGTATATGCATAGGTAATCATATTAGTAAACAGGCCTATATGGTTGCTATAGACCGATGCATATGGCCCTAGTATATGAATGAAAGGTCCTATTACTACAATCGTATTAGTCAAATAGACTTATGTGGTTGTCGTAGGCCGATGCGTCCTAGTATATGAATGAAATCATATTCATAGACGGTTAATTACTAAATAACAACCACGATATATAAATGAAGGTCCTATTACTACAATCGTATTAGTCAAATGGACTTATGTGGTTGTCGTAGGCCGATGCGTCCTAGTATGAACGTATGACATTACTCCCAATACGATATATAAACGGAAGTTCCTAGGACTATAATCGTATTATTTATCGGCGTATGACATTACTCCCAATACGATATATAAATGGAAGTTCATATTATAACAATCGTATTAGTCCAATGGACTTATGTGGTTATCGTAGGCCGATGCGTTCTAGTATGAACATATGGCATTACTCCCAATACGATATATAAACGGAAGGTCCTAGTATATGGTTGATAGTATATGCATAGGTAATCATATTAGGAAATGGGCCTATATGGGTGCTATAGGCCGATGCGTATGGTCCTAGTATATGAATGTAATAATATTCATAGATGGTCAATTACGAAATGACAACCACGATATATAAACGGAAGTTCCTATGACTACAATCGTATTAGTCTAATGGACTTATGTGGTTGTCGTAGGCCGATGCGTCCTAGTATATGAATGAAATCATATTCATTCACGATCAATTACTAACTACAATCGTATTAGTTCAATGGATTTATGTGGTTGTCGTAGGCCGATGCGTCCTAGTATATGAATGAAATCATATTCATTCATGGTCAATTACTAAATAACAACCACGATATATAAATAGAAGGTCCTATGACTACAATCGTATTAGTCCAATGGACTTATGTGGTTGTCGTAGGCCGATGCGTCCTAGTATGAACGTATGACATTACTCCAAATCAAATTTCATAGTATATGCATAGATAAATTAATATGGATTGAAATACTATATAATATTACATCAAAATATATAGTATTTTGATGCGGTATAATCAAATAAAGTTTTATTTGATTATAGACTAAGCCGTGATAATGTATAAAATCGTAACATTATTGGCCATTTAAGAACTTTTATGTCCAGAAAATAAAGGTAGTGGAAATGAGGATGTTGAGATAGATGTGTTTTAGTCTTGGAATCATAACTTCTATTCACAACAGTTGTTCCCAGCAAACCAATTACCGGCAGAGAACCTCTTATTAGCTAAAGCCCTATTCCCACACTTTCTTATACTGCCAACGATGAATGAAACACAATATAAATCGTAATCATCTCTCAAATCAACCATTCATGAAATCACTTCCCTTGACTGATATCACAATATATTTCTGGGTCAAACCTCGATATTATCTTCCCAACAAGCTGAGATCAAATCTGTCTGTATTCATTAATGAACCCAATAATCACCTCGAATCCAACACCACTCTGATAATATGATACCTTAATACAAGTCTAAATAATTATGCTGAATCATTGTAATCGTATTGGCATTGATAATATTAGAGTAGGAATAATATTGTGAACATCAGTCTTGGAATTAGTTCTTGTTACCTTCATGCTGAGTCATTGTAATAGACAAGTGTCACATGGTTATATCTTTGTTTCATGGCAAGTTGGTAATTCTTAATGGTGATTTCACAGTGCCAAAACCGTGGTTGCTGCATGGGGAGAATATTACAATGACTCAGCATGAAGGTAACAAGAACTAATTCCAAGACTCATGTTGACGTAAAGACAAACAACTCATGCAAAATATAATTTGAAATAGAGGATTACTTTATATTCTCTAGAATTAGAAATTGACGTGTACCTGGATTAGCATTCAGTCAATATAAATTACAAATGGTGATAGAGTTTAGTATAAACATACATTGCTCGTAACATAACCTCCAAAGTCGATAACAATACTAATTAAGCCTACCTTTAGGATGAGATGTGTAACCCAAATGAATAGCAATTCATAAAATTCGGCTTAGTCAAATGGACATAATGATCTGCATAGTATAAATGTATTTAGTTTATAGGTATCGGGCTTGTATTTTGGTTCCGATGCTCGGTACAAGTCTTAAATATGCGTTGAAAGCTTTATGTGAAATTTGGTCGAAATCGGACGTCGTTTGACGTGTTTCGGACCTAAATAGCCAAAGTTGGAAGTTGATGAACTTTGAAATGAAAATTATGAGTTTTGGGATTTAATTCTTCGATTTTGATGTTATTTTAGCGATTTGATCGCTTCAGCAAGTTCATTGATGATATTGAGTTAGCGTGTGTGTTTGGTTGGGATCCCCGAGGGTTCGGGAGTGTTTTCAGGGGTATTCGGGATGGTTTGGAATAGATATATGTTGCAGAAATTATGTTGTTGGCATTCAGTGAAAACCTTCATCGCATTCGCAGCATCCCTCGCGTTCGCATAGGTTTGCTTCCTTAGACCTTCACGTTTGCGTTCAGGCCATCGCGATCGCGAAGCCTTGTTTCTTCCTTCAATGCGTTCGTGTGGTCCCTCACACGTTCTCGTAGGCCAAGATTTTAGACACCAAAAACGTACTCTACGTGTTCGCGTTATCCAGTCGCGAACGCGGTGACACAAGCTCATTCTTCTACGCGTTCGCGGTTAGCACCACGCGAATGCGATGCCTTGACGTGTTCAAACCTTCGCGAACGCATCCCTTTTCACGCGAGCGCGAAGGGTAATGTTGCCCAGTTAATTTTAAAAGCCTAAAACAGAACACTTACGGGATTTTCACCCCATTTCTCAAACTCTCTCTTCTCCAACAGCACATAGGCGAATTTTAAAGCTCTTCTTCACCAAATCTCCTAGGGTAAGTATTATTTAACTCGTTTTCTTTATTTTCCATCAAAATCTCTTGAATTCCTAGACCGAAAACATGTGATTTAGGGTGTAAATTGGGTAGAACAAGGGCTTTGGGAATTTTGGGTGATTCAACCTCAATTTGAGGCCGAATATCTTGAAACAAATTATATATTTGAACTCGTAGGGTTATGGGTGATTGGATTTTGGTCCGAGTCTCGTGTTTGGACCATGTGGGCCCGGTGTCAGATTTTGCTATTTGTGGAAGAATGATGGGAATTTCATTTCTAAACTATGAGATTATGTTTTTGAGCTTTTATTGATACTATTGAACCAAATTGTGCTTAGATATCATTGTTTCGGAGTCGGATTCTAAAGGAAAAGCGGTTTTAGAGCCTTGATTGCTATTTTGGACCGAGGTAAGTGTTTGTTCTAACTTTGGCTTGAGGGATTAAGATTATGATGTTATTTGCTATTTGCTAAATATGGAGTACGGTGTATAGGCATGGTGACAGTTATCTATGCACCGAAGTCTAGCATGACCGTGAGTCTTATATGTGTTGGATTCGTATTTAATGGTACATTTTTCTTGCTTGGGTTGGTGAGCATGATATTTCTATTATATAGAAGAGCCATGAGATGGCCGACCACTGCATTGAACAGTTGTGCAAAATGCTAAGTTAATTGTAATGTATACTTGGCATAATTCAGTTTCTTCACCTTTTGCCACGTCTATTAGCACTTTCCTTTCCCTTTTAGTGTCACGACCCGGATTTCCCACCATCGGGGTCATGATGGCGCCTACTAATGGAAGCTATGCAAACCAAAAATTAATTGCTCCTCCATTAATTACCGAATTCTTATTAAGACATTAAAATTAAAAACATATAAATTAAAGCGGAATAATCAAACTTAGCGGAAGACTTAGTCAAATATGATAAAGAAAACTCAAACATGATACACTACCCAAGACTGGTGTCACAACACTCACGAACTTCTAAGAATAATACACATAATTGTCTGAAAGAAAATACAAACTGTTTATCTCGATTACATGAGATAACAGAATGAAAAGCATAGATAGAAGAGACAACGGGTCCCGCGGACGCCTGCAAGGCTACCTCGTAGTCTCAGTAGTCGGAAAATCCACAAGTCGCTACTGCCGCTACTGCTGTCCGTAACTTGTATCTGCGCAAAAAGAGCACAGAGTGTAGTATCAGCACAACCGACCCCATGTGTTGGTAAGTGCCTGGCCTATCCCAGCGAACTAGTGACGAGGCTAAGGTCAGTCACCCACATAAACCTGTATAGTTGCAATATATATATATATACAATACATTTTTAAGGAAAGACTCTGCTCTGAAATAACAGTCAATAACTCGTGATATCCAGAATAATCTAATCAACAGAATAAATCTTACTTTCATGTCTCAATTCCTCTCTCATTTCATATCTCGTGGTAGGCGTACCACCCGCTCCCAACTATCACAGAATAACTACATCTTGTGGTAGGCGTACCACCCGCTCCCAAATATATCCATAGGCTACCAGCAACTATGGCCAATGCCAAGATTTAAATCACTTTGTGGTCGGCGTGCCACACGATCCCATTTCTTATTATATAAGTGGTCGGCGCGCCACACGATCCCAATTCATAAATATATAAGTGGTCGGCGCGCCACACGATCCCAATTCATAAATATATAAGTGGTCGGCGCGCCACACGATCCCAATTCATAAATATATATATTACGGCATTTAGCCAATAATCTCTACATCAACAATATTTATAATTACCGGTTTCAAACCAATAATTGATAATAATTTCAACAATTTATCTCCATTACCGGTATAACACCAATAACTCTTAATCAACAATTTGTTCATAACTAAATTCCTATTCCTTCAAGCTAGGATAGAACAAAGACTTACCTCAAATATTTTACGAACAATTCAATCTGTGGCAATGCCTTTTCCTTTCAAATTCGGCTCCAATCCAATCATATCTATACACAATTGATTTAATATCATCAATACTACTCAACAAACTAATTCATAAGGCCAATTTCAACTTTTACAACATTCTGCCTGGAATAGTGAAATTCGACCCCGGGCCCACATGGTCGGAACTCGGGGTTCGGACCAAAATCCGGTTACCCATCCCCCACGAGTTCAAGTATATGATTTATTTCAAAATCGGACCTCAATTCGAGGTCCAATTTTCGAATTTATGAAAAACCCTATATTCTACCAAAAACAAGAAATTCTACCATAAAAACCTTTGATTTCTATTGAAAAACATGTATAATGATGTTAGGAATTGAAAGAATTAAGTAAAAAGTGACTTACAATTGTTTTGAAGAAGAAGGAATCCGTGAAGAGTCGCAAATGGGTGTTTTTGGGTTGTGAAATGTGAAGAAATGAACTGAAAATCGTGTTTTACAGGTCTCTGTGTTCGCATTTGCGAACATGGGTTCGCAATTGCGAACCCCGACCAATTTTTGGAGTTTGAAAAATAAGCTAAGGCTGGGAAGTTCGCATTTGCGAACTTTTGTTCGCATTTGCGAACACTGGCAGGAATAGGGGAACGTTCGCATTTGCGAACTATTGTTCGCATTTGCGAACACAGGCAGTATAGGGGACTGTTCGCATTTGCGAACTATTGTTCGCATTTGCGAACACAGGCAGTATAGGGGACTGTTCGCATTTGCGAACAAGGCTGGATATGGGAATGTTCGCATTTGCGAACTATGGTTCGCATTTGCGAACATAGGCAGGACATGGGGATGTTCGCATTTGCGAACAAGGCTGGGCATGAGGAGACTTCGCATTTGCGATCAGGGTTCACATTTGCGAGCCCTGCCTTGATCTGCCCCCTTCACAATTGCGAGAAATGCTTCGCAATTGCGAAGCCAACAGCTGGGTGAAAAACCAGCAGTGCAAAAATTCAGAAATTGATCCTACGGCCTATCAAATCTTTACCCGAGCCCCCGGGGCTCCCAAACAAACATGTACACAACTTCAAAAATACATTACGAACTTGTTCGTGCGATCACATCGCCAATATCACATCGTTTTCATCAAATCAAGCCTCAAATTCATGATTTTCATACTTTTGGTTTTTCAAAACTTTCAAACTTGGAACTTAAGGTCCAAAACATATCAAACGACATCCGAATGTCGCCAAACTTTACAGAAATCACATATATAATATTTAAGACTTGTACCGGGCGTCGGAACCAAAATACGAGCCTCATACCAAGGTCAATTAATTCATTTTCCTTTAACAATTACATCAAAAATAATTTCACCAGAAAAATTCATAACTTGGGCTCTAGGCCTCGGAATTCGACTCCGGACGCATGTCCAAGTCCCATATTTTCCTACGGACCTTTCGGGACCATCCAATCTCGGGTCCGGATCCGTTTACCAAAAATGTTGACCGAAGTCAACTATATTAATATTAATATCATTTTTATCCAAATTTCTCATAGAATTTATATTTTCTATCACAAAATCCTTTCGGCTACATGCTCAGATTGTGCATGTAGATCGAGGCAACATAGAATAATGTTTTCAAGGCCTCAGAAGCTCGAAATGATTAATAAAATAAGTGATGACCCTTTGGGTCGTCACAATCTCCACCTCTAAGACAACCGTTCATCCTCGAACGGACAAAAGAAAGAAGTACCTGAGTCAGGAAACAAGTGTGGGTAGCGGCTCCGCATATCAAACTCGGACTCCCAGGTCGATGCCTCAGGAGGCTGACCTTTCCACTGAACACGCACAGAAGGAAAACACATGTGTGGGATCGCCGGTCTAGAATGGCCACCGGCTCCTCCTCGTAAGATAGTTCATTGTCCAATTGGACAGTGCTGAAGTCTAATACATGTGTGGGATCTCTGTGGTACCTCTGAAGCATAGATACATGAAAAACTGGATGCACGGCTGATAAGCTAGGCGGCAAAGCTAATCTGTAAGCCACCCCTCCCACTCTATCTAGAATCTCAAATGGACCAATATACCTAGGGTTGAGCTTGCCCTTCTTCCCGAACCTCATCACGCCCTTCATAGGCGACACTCGGAGCAATACTCGTTCACCAACCATGAAATCTACATCTCGAACCTTACAATCCGCATAAGTCTTCTGCCTGGACTGAGCTGAACGCAATCTCTCCTGAATAGTCTTGACCTTATCCAAGGCCTCCTAAACTAAGTCTGTACCCAACAACCGAGCCTCTCCCGGTTCAAACCATCCAACTGGTGATCGATATCGCCTACCATACAATGCCTCATACGGAGCCATCTGGATGCTAGACTGGTAACTGTTATTGTAGGCGAACTCTGCTAATGGCAGAAACTGGTCCCACGAGCCTCCGAAATCAATAACACAGGCTCGAAGCATGTCCTCTAGAATCTGAATAGTCCTCTCGGACTGGCCATCCGTCTGAGGATGAAATGCTATACTCAACTGAACCTGGGTGCCTAACTCCTGCTGGACCGCTCTCCAGAACCGCGAGGTAAACTGCGTACCCCGATCAGAGATAATAGATACTGGCACTCCATGGAGACGAATAACCTCCCTAATGTAAACCTCCGCTAACCTCTCCGACGAGTAGGAGACAGATACTGGAATAAAGTGTGCTGACTTGGTCAGCCTATCAACAATGACCCAAATAGCATCAAATTTCCTCCGAGTCAAAGGAAGTCCAGTAACGAAGTCCATAGTGATCCGCTCCCATTTCCACTCGGGAATTTCAATCCTCTGGAATACACCACCAGGTCTCTAGTGCTCATATTTCACCTGCCGACAATATAGACACCGAGCGACATATGCAACGATATCTTTCTTCATTCTGCGCCACCAATAGTGCTGTCGTAAGTCCTGGTACATCTTCGCGGCGCCCGGGTGAATGGAATACCGCGAACTGTGGGCCTCCGCTAAGATCAACTCTCGAATCCCTTCGACATTGGGCACACAAACTCGACCCTGCAATCTCAATACCCCATCATCATCTAGATTTACCTGTGTGGCACCTCCCCGCTGTACCGTATCTCTCAACTCACGCAAATGAGGATCATCAAATTGCCTCTCACGGATACGCTCTAATAAAGAAGAACGAGCGACCGTGCAGGCTAACACCCTGCTAGGCTCAGAAATGTCTAATCTCACGAACCGGTTGGCTAAGGCCCGGACATCTAGAGCTAATGGTCTCTGACTGACCGGAATGTATGCAAGACTACCCATGCTGGCGTACTTTCTACTCAAAGCATCGGCCACCACATTGGCCTTACCTGGGTGATATAAGATAGTAACATCATAGTCTTTTAGCAACTCTAGCCACCTTCTCTGCCTCATATTCAACTCTTTCTGCTTAAACAAATACTGAAGACTCTTATGATCGGTGTATACTTCACATGCTACACCATACAAATAATGCCTCCGGATCTTCAATGCGTGAATAATCGCCGCCAATTCTAGATCATGCACTGGATAGTTCTTCTCATGAATCTTCAACTGCCTCGAAGCATAGGCAATAACCTTGCCATCCCGCATTAACACTGCACCAAGCCCAATACGGGAAGCATCACAATAAACAGTATAAGGTCCCGTACCTGTGGGTAAAACCAATACCGGTGTCGTGGTCAAGGTTGTCTTGAGCTTTTGAAAGCTCGCCTCACATTCATCGGACCATTCAAATTGAACACCCTTCTAGGTCAATCTGGTCAGTGGGGTTGCAATAGACGAAAATCCTTCTACGAATCGGCGATAATAACCCGCTAACCCCAAGAAACTCCGAATATCTGTGGCTGATGTCGGTCTAGGCTAGTTCTTGACTGCCTCAATCTTCTTCGGATCAACCTGAATACCTGCTGCCGTCATAATATGACCCAAGAATGCAACCGAACTTAGCCAAAATTCACACTTTGAAAATTTTGCATGTAGTTGGCTATCTCTCAGAGTCTGCAAGGCCACTCTGAGATGTTGCGCATGCTCCTCCCGACTGCGGGAATATATTAATATTTCATCAACAAAGACTATTACAAACAAGTCTAAATAAGGCCGGAACACCCGATTCATTAATTCCATAAAAGCTGCTGGAGCATTTGTCAACCCAAAAGACATGACCAGAAATTCATAATGTCCATACCGAGTGCGGAACGCTGTCTTAGGGACATCAGATGCCCTAATCTTCAGCTGATGATAGCCGGATCTCAAATCTATCTTTGAAAATACCTTGGCACCCTGAAGCTGGTCAAATAAATCATCAATTCGCGGAAGTGGATATTTATTTTTGATAGTCACCTTGTTTAACCGTCGATAGTCAATGCACATTCTCATCGAACCATCTTTCTTCTTTACAAATAATACTGGTGCACCCCACGGCGAAACACTGGGTCTAATGAAACCCTTTTCAAGTAAATCCTGCAACTGTTCCTTCAATTCTTTTAACTCTGGCGGAGCCATACGATATGGGGGAATGGAAATGGGCTGAGTGCTTGGAGCCAAATCAATGCAAAAATCAATGTCCCTATCGGGCGGCATACCTGGCAAGTCTGAAGGAAATACTTCAGGAAATTCGCGAACCACAGGCACAGAGTCAATAGAAGGAACCTCAGCACTAGAATCACGGACATAGGCCAAATAAGCCAAGCATCCCTTTCCAACCATACGCCGAGCCTTAACATAAGAAATAACATTACGACTAGTATGACCTGAAATTCCTTTCCACTCTATACGAGGCAAATTCGGCAGAGCTAAAGTCACAGTCTTGGTATGGCAATCTAAAATAACGTGATATGGAGATAGCCAGTCCATGCCTAGTATAATATCAAAGTCCACCATATTTAGGAGTGATAAATCAGCACGAGTCTCGAGACCCTCAACTACTATAATACATGACCGATGAACTCGATCAACCACAATAGAATCGCCTACTGGTGTAGACACATGAACAGGAACACTCAGTGGATCACTGGGTTGAATCAAGTATGGTGCAAAATAGGAAGACACGTACGAATATGTAGACCCAGGGTCAAATAATGCCGATGCCTTTCTATCACAAACCAAAATAATACCTGTAATGACGGCATCAGAAGACTCAGCCTCTGGTCTGGCGGGAAGTGCATAACATCGGGGCTGTGCCCCACCACCCTGAGCAGTATCTCTAGGACGATCAGCTGCTGGCTGGTCTCTACCTCTATCGGTCTGAGCTCCACCTCTATAACCTCTACCTCCACCTCTATGTCCTCTACCTCCGCCTCTAGCTGGCTGGGCAGGCTGTGAGGGAACTGGGGCCTGAATCATGGCACGAGAACCCTGCTGGTGAGATCTGTCAGAAGCTCGAGGGCAATACTTTGCAATGTGCCTAAGATCACCGCACGTAAAATAAGCCCTCGGCTGCTGAAAATAGCGAAGTGGTGGTGCACTGATAGGCTACTGATCAGAGTAGCGTGGCTGAGAATTATGATCACCTGAAGCATCATGAAAAGCCTGAAGAGGTGACTGATAAGGCCTAGAAGGATGGCCTCTATCATAAAAATCTCTATCTCCAGACGAGGTACCACTGAATCTACCCGAATTACGAGATCTCTTATCCGATCCATGTCTTGCTCCCTGTGACAGAGCCATCTCGATCCGGCGGGCTGCATTAGCCGCCTCCTGAAAAGTGATTTCAGTTCCTGCCCCCAAAGCCATCTGTAGCCGAATTGGCTGATTCAAGCCATCAATAAACCTCCTCACCCTTTCCCG
Organism: Nicotiana noctiflora; assembly: GCA_032618575.1. NCBI lineage: Eukaryota > Viridiplantae > Streptophyta > Magnoliopsida > Solanales > Solanaceae > Nicotiana > Nicotiana noctiflora. Next base: position 71,459 of record JASVEL010000069.1, read on the forward strand.
ATCTGTGGGAAGTATGATAATAGCATGACGAGCTAGGTCCACAAACCTAGCCTCGTACTGTGTGACAGACATAGAACCCTGATGAAGACACTCAAATTATCTGCGCATAACCTCCCGCTGAGTTGCTGGAAGGAACTTCTCCAAGAATAATTCTACAAATTGCTCCCAAGTCAGAGATGACGATCCCGCTGGCCTGGATAGACAATAATCTCTCCACCAAGTCTTGGCGGAACCAGATAATTAAAAAGTAGCAAAGTCCACACCATTAGTCTCCACAATACCCATAGTACGGAGAACTTCGTGGCAGCTGTATAGGAAATCCTGTGGATCCTCTGAAGGAGTGCCACTGAATGTAGTAGTGAACAACTTGGTAAACCTGTCCAATCTCCATAACGCGTCAGCGGACATGGCCTGCACCATCATTAGACGGAGTCACAATAATAGGCCGAGTTGACTCAACTGGCTGAATCACAGGAACCTAAGCCTGGGGAATTACTGGCTCCGGAGTGCGCGTAGCAAGAGTCTGATTACCTCCTCCAGCCTGAGAAGTGGCTGGTGCTACCGGTAATAAACCTGCTCTGGTGATATGATCCATAAAACCTGCTATCCGGACCAAAGCATCCTGAAGATCCGGTGAAAACAAAACTCCTCCTGGGACCTGAGCTGGGCCTACTGGAGCTGCTGGGGCTGGAACTTCCTCCTCGATATGAACATGAGGTTCTGCCACTCGTGCTGCTGCTCGGGGCTGAGCTCTGCCCCTACCTTGGCCTCTAGTACGACCTCGACCTCGGCCTCTGCCCCTAGCGGGAGCTGCCGCTGCTGGGACCTCGGGCTGCTGGTCACTGGATGAAGATGCACGTGTTCTTACCATCTGCGGAAGAATAGAGTAGAAATTCAATTAACATTTGAAAGATCAAGTCGCACGACTGGAAAGAATAAAGAGAATATTTCCTAACTCTGTAGCCTCTGGAGGATAAATAGAGACGTCTCCGTACCGATCCTTCAGACTCTACTAAGGTTGTTCGTGAGTTGTGAGACCTGTGCAACCTAGTGCTCTGATACCAACTTGTCACGACCCGGATTTCCCACCATCGGGGTCATGATGGCGCCTACTAATGGAAGCTAGGCAAACCAAAAATTAATTGCTCATCCATTAATTACCGAATTCTTATTAAGACATTAAAATTAAAAACATATAAATTAAAATGGAATAATCAAACTTAGCGGAAGACTTAGTCAAATATGATAAAGAAAACTCAAACATGATACACTAACCAAGACTGGTGTCACAACACTCACGAACTTCTAAGAATAATACACATAATTGTCTGAAAGAAAATACAAGCTGTTTATCTCGATTACATGAGATAACAGAATGAAAAGCATAGATAGAAGAGACAACGGGTCCTGCGGACGCCTGCAAGGCTACCTCGTTGTCTCAGTAGTCGGAAAATCCACAAGTCGCTACTGCCGCTGCTGCTGTCCGTAACCTGTATCTGCGCAAAAAGAGCGCAGAGTGTAGTATAAGCACAACCGACCCCATGTGCTGGTAAGTGCCTGGCCTATCCCAGCGAACTAGTGACGAGGCTAAGGTCAGTCACCCACATAAACCTGTACAGTTGCAATATATATATATACAATACATTTATAAGGAAAGACTCTGCTCTGAAATAACAATCAATAACTCGTGATATCCAGAATAATCTAATCAACAGAATAAATCTTACTTTCATGTCTCAATTCCTCTCTCATTTCATATCTCGTGGTAGGCGTACCACCCGCTCCCAACTATCACAGTAACTACATCTTGTGGTAGGCGTACCACCCGCTCCCAAATATATCCATAGGCTATCGGAAACTATGGCCAATGCCAAGATTTAAATCACTTTGTGGTCGGCGTGCCACATGATCCCATTTCTTATTATATAAGTGGTCGGCGCGCCACACGATCCCAATTCATAAATATATAAGTGGTCGGCGCGCCACACGATCCCAATTCATAAATATATAAGTGGTCCGCGCGCCACACGATCCCAATTCATAAATATATATATTACCGGCATTTAGTCAATAATCTCTACATCAACAATATTTATAATTACCGGTTTTAAACCAATAATTGATAATAATTTCAACAATTTATCTCCATTACCGGTATAACACCAATAACTCTTAATCAACAATTTGTTCATAACTAAATTCCTATTCCTTCAAGCTAGGATAGAACAAACACTTAGCTCAAATGTTTTACGAACAATTCAATCTGTGCCAATGCCTTTTCCTTTCAAATTCGGCTCCAATCCAATCGTATCTATACACAATTGATTTAATATCATCAATACTACTCAACAAACTAATTCATAAGGCCAATTTCAACTTTTACAACATTCTGCCCGGAATAGTGAAATTCGACCCCAGGCCCACATGGTCGGAACTCGGGGTTCGGACCAAAATCCGGTTACCCATCCCCCACGAGTTCAAGTATATGATTTGTTTCAAAATCGGACCTCAATTCGAGGTCCAATTTCCGAATTTATGAAAAACCCTATATTCAACCAAAAACAAGAAATTCTACCATGAAAACCTTTGATTTCTATTGAAAAACATGTATAATGATGTTAGGAATTGAAAGAATTAAGTAAAAAGTGACTTACAATTGTTTTGAAGAAGAAGGAATCCGTGAAGAGTCGCAAATGGGTGTTTTTGGGTTGTGAAATGTGAAGAAATGAACTGAAAATCGTGTTTTACAGGTCTCCGTGTTCGCATTTGCGAACATGGGTTCGCAATTGCGAACCCCGACCAATTTCTGGAGTTTGAAAAATAAGCTAAGGCTGGGAAGTTCGCATTTGCGAACTTTTGTTCGCATTTGCGAACACTGGCAGGATAGGGGAATGTTCGCATTTGCGAACTATTGTTCGCATTTGCGAACACAGGCAATATAGGGGACTGTTCGCATTTGCGAACTATTGTTCGCATTTGCGAACAAGGCTGGATATGGGAATGTTCGCATTTGCAAACTATGGTTCGCATTTGCGAACATAGGCAAGACATGGGGATGTTCGCATTTGCGAACTATTGTTCGCATTTGCGAACAAGGCTGGGTATGAGGGGACTTCGCATTTGCGATCAGGGTTCGCATTTGCGAGCCCTGCCTTGATCTGCCCCTTCGCAATTGCGAGAAATGCTTCGCAATTGCGAAGCCAACAGCTGGGTGAAAAACCAGCAGTGCAAAAATTCAGAAATTGATCCTACGGCCTATCAAATCTTTACCCGAGCCCCCGGGGCTCCCAACCAAACATGTACACAACTTCAAAAACACATTACGAACTTGTTCGTGCGATCACATCGCCAATATCACATCGTTTTCATCAAATCAAGCCTCAAATTCATGATTTTCATACTTTTGGTTTTTCAAAACTTTCAAACTTGGAACTCAAGGTCCAAAACATATCAAACGACATCCGAATGTCACCAAACGTTACAGAAATGACATATATAATATTTAAGACTTGTACCAGGCATCGGAACCAAAATACGAGCCCGATACCAAGGTCAATTAATTCATTTTCCTTTAACAATTACATCAAAAACAATTTCACAGAAAAATTCATAACTTGGGCTCTAGGCCTCGGAATTCGACTCCGGACGCATGTCCAAGTCCCATATTTTCCTACGGACCTTTCGGGACCATCCAATCTCGGGTCCGGATCCTTTTACCAAAAATATTGACCGAAGTCAACTATATCAATATTAATATCATTTTTATCCAAATTTCTCATAGAATTCATATTTTCTATCACAAAATCCTTCCGGCTACATGCTCGGATCGTGCACGTAGATCGAGGCAACATAGAATGATGTTTTCAAGGCCTCAGAAGCTCGAAATGATTAATAAAATAAGTGATGACCCTTTGGGTCGTCACATTTAGCCATCTATGCTATCGGAACTATTGAGAGACTACTCTCCATCACCCTCGTATCTGAAGACACCATTACTCTTTTAAAATTCCTTTTGTCAAAGAAAAATCCAACTAAATGATCAGCAATTTCAGCCAAGAAACTGAAAATTTTGAAAAGAACTGGAAGAAGATTTAGGAAAAGGAGCTTAGATATAAAAATTTAAACTGTAACTACGTTCGATGATATAAATTTTAAAGTGTTCACTCACGTACAGATGGTGAACTTAATCATATAAATTTCATTAATGACAGTTAAAATATAGAATTAGGGTGTGTATGGTATAAAGGAAAATATTTTCCATGGAAAATATTTTCCAAGAAAATAGTAATCTTATTCACTTTTTGGTATTTAGTATACAAATTAAGGAAAATAAATTTTCAAGAGTATTCATAAATAATTTAGATATAATAAACATGAATTCATAAACTTTCAAACCAACAACCTTCTGAACCATAAGTTTCATAAACTTTTGAATCGCTCAACTTTTAAAACCGCGAAATTTCAAACCCGTAAACTTTATAATTTCTAAACCTCTAAATTTCCAAATAAGTAAACCTTCGAACTCATAATTTTGGAACTTATAAAATGTTGAACCTTTAAACCGATAAATAAAAAAATTAAAACTTAAAATATTTTTTTTGGAGGGTGGGTGATGCCGAAAAATAAAAAAATAGAAATTAAATTGCAAAAAAATAAATTAAGGTAAAACAATAATTTTTTTGCTATGGGGGATGGGGGTTGGGGTGGGGTGGAGGGGTAATAGGATGGATGGTAACGAAAAAACTAAAATTTAAAAGAAAAAAATACCTTTTTGAGAGACGGTGGGGTGGTTGGTGAGGGTGGAGAAGGTTGGAAAAGATTTTTAGAAAGTTTTCCCTTCTCTTGATAAGGAAAATATTTCCTCCAATTGGAGGAAAATGAGTTCATGAGGCCTAAAGCACCCTAGAAATACTTACACATAGCTCAAATGAGTTAACCAATAGGAGCATCATATAGGTGATTTGTATAAGATAAATAGTGATCCAAAAAAAGAGAACAAAGAGATACGTGTTTGAGATTAATTCTAAATATTTTTATTACCAGAACTGTTTGTATATATTGATAGCTAGCTCTTCCTATCATGTTATTTGAGTTGATTTAGTGATATTATTGGTTATTTGTTGTTTTCGTTTTCTAGATTATGGTGTAAATAAACATGTCAAAGTTTCTTAAGACTTCCCTGGTTTATGCATGGCTTCAATAACTCCTGATTCATATAAAGTTTGTGATTTTTTTCCAAATGTGTATTTTATTGTTTGATAAAAGTTTAAATTGTCACAACATGAATTTGTGACAGCATGATTTCCTTTAATTTGTAGGTTTAAGGGTATTCCTTCAAAGATGGTTCTACATCATATTTCTTTGTTTTTTGTCACGACCCCAAATCCGGTCGTGATGGCGCCCAGCACACTGCTAGGCCAGCCCGACCAATCAACAATAACCACGGAGCCACAAGCTCACTTTATCCAATTTAAGCACAACGGTGATAGATATATTAAAAACAGGGAACCAAGTCCCAACACGTGCCAACTCCCATAGACCGAAGGGTCAAGAGTCATGAGCCTCTACAGAGTATACAAAGTGTAAATAGTGAATATAAATGTGCACAAGTGTGGGATGATCAGAACAAAATACAGACAAACTGGAGAATCAGGTCCTGCGAACGCTGGCAGCTACCTCGACTGTCCAAAAGCACTCCCGAGCCACAATAGAATCAGCCATGCTGTGATGTACCTGAATCTGCACACAAGGTGCAGGAAGTCGGGTGTGAGTACTTCCAACTCAACAGTAATAAAAGTAAATAATGCTGAAGGGAAGAAAACCACGATAGACACTATCTCATGCTACACAATACAGAACTATCTTTTTATTCCTTTCCAGCATAAGTGAGTACATCATTGAAAATCTCAATTTTTAGCTACTTTCTTTCATAATAATATACCAATACCCGGATACAATCTCAAGCAGTGCAAGTCCGCACTCAAATCAGCCCCTCGGGCTCAGCACTCCTTATCAATTTACACCAGGAGATCTGGTCAATAAGGCAACTAATGCATGTGTGCCAGTAATGTATGAGTGCTGAATGTTATGCCACGTAGTACACGTAAACCATTGTATGTATGCCATGCAATGCATATGACCGCTACGGCGTGTAGCCCGATCCAATTTGGGTACCCGTGCTCACTGTGGGGGTTCAGACTCCGGAGGGGCTCCTACAGCCCAAGCACAATATTAATATCACACCTGCTGCGGCGCGCAGCCCGATCCGTATACCACTGCGGCGTGCGGTCCGATCCATGCATGTGTATGCATATGCTCACATGAAATGTCATGCCCTAACATATGGCCCTCGGCCCAATCAGTCTAACAAATAGTCAAAGAAAGCCCTACGGGCAACAATATCATATTAGCTCACAACTAAAAATATTATTAAGACCTTGTTCAAGTTTTTCATAACCTTATAAAAATGTTGAATAGCAAAATACCATTTAAAACCTTAAATTTAGATAAAAATATGTACAGTGTTATCAAGACAATGATACTAATCCTTGAAGGATTCAAATAATTGGCACGAAGCCCAAATATGATAATTAGTCCAATTCATTTCAACAATTAGGTGTTATTATTTATTACGCGGGACGGACCAAGTCGCGATCCCCAATGGTGCTCTACCCCACGTCCGTTATCCGGCGTGCAAGTCACCTCAACACAGCACTAAGATGTGCAAGTCCGGGGTTTACTAACCCTTAGGACATCATTTACAAGTATTACCTACCTCGAACCGACGAAAGCTCATGCCCGCGACACCTTAGCTCCTCGAACCGGCATCCACGCATGTCAAAACTAGCACAAATCAGCACAAATATATCAAAATAGGCTAATGGAACATCACCCAATCGAAAGAACTCGAAAAATATCGAAATCACGAAATTGGCAAAACCCGAGCCCCGGGCCCATATCTCGAAAAATTATGAAACTCACATTTTCGGAATCCTCGTCTCTTCACGAGTCCGTACATACCAAGAACTCCCAATTCGGACCACAAATGGTCCTTCAAATTCCCATTTTAAGATTTTTGTTCAAATCCCTAATTTTCTTGATTTCTTACCCAAATTCAGAGAATTAATGGAAGATTCGTTGATAAAATCATGTATTTAACTCATAAAACTTACCTCCAATGATTCCCCGTCGAAATCCCTTCAATTCCCGTCCAAAAGCTCTCAAGAATGACCAAAAATTTGCAGGCATATCCAAAATCACCTAACGGAACTACTACAACTGTCGGAATTCCATTCCGACTCCCGGATCAAAATCTCACCTATCGATCGGACTTCGCCAAAATTCAACCTTAGCCAATTCAAGCCTATTTCTACACCGGATCTCGAAATTCAATTCCGATTGCTCTCCAAAGTCATAAATGATCCCTCGAAACTAGTCGAATCATCAGAATCCGATTCCGAGCACTCTAACTCGATAGTCAACTCTAGGTTGACTTTCCATATTCAAACTTCCTTCAAACATGCTATTTGCTTCATTTTTTAATTCAATTCACACCTAACTCACCTGATAGGTTCTAACACTGATATAGAAGCATAAGATATGTTAATGCAAGGTAACGGGGTGGAAATTTCCGTAACGACGGGCCGGGTCGTTACATTCTCCCCAACTTAAACAAACGCTCGTCCTCGAGCAGACTCAGAGTTGTACTGGAAGCAACCCACTAGCCGAATGACCTTACCAAGCATATATCCGGGTGATCATACGTCACCCTATCTCACATAAGTCCGAAAACACCATATAGTCAGAATTTCATAGACCATCTGAACCATAAATCATATTGCACTTTCTGAAATCATATGCCAAATGCAAATCCCATGCATATACTTAGGATACACTCGAATCCACTACAATAACCCATATTCACTACTCCGGGTGAGATCATATGATGTATCGACAACCCAATCACTCGAGACGATAGTCTCTAATCACAACAACCGGCCACAATAACCAAATACTAGCTGAAAACCTCTTTCATTAGATAGAGTCTTATTCCAACACCTCCATATCCTGCCCACGGCAGCTGAAGCACGCGATATACCGAACCCATCTCTCAGGTCAACCATTCGTGAATCTATTTCCCTCTTAAAACTGATACTACAATAGGTTTCGGAGCCAAACCTTGATTTTTACCTTTCTAACAAGCTAAGATCTAATATGCTCGTATTCATTAATGACTCCAACGGTCATTTCGATTATAACACACCGCACTGGTGATAAGACACCTCAACACCGACCTAAGCCACGACGAGCACAACATAGGCTCCAATAGAAACGTATGCACACACTCAAATCATGACAACTCAATTCATGACAACTGTCTCCAGCAAATAGAGCTGCAATTCAATTCCTCTGTGCCATCATAACATAGAACTGAGATCGCGTCTCGCATTATAGAGATAGAGTACCTGAATCCTTCTCGAGAGGTCAAAACATCACGTAGCCTTGTCGCGATTCGTGATTCTACCCCAACATTATTACTCATGAAGCACCTCAAGCCACTAAGCTCAAAACGATTAGCCACGCACAGATCTAGGTCTTGAACCCAAGCAATCAACCTCACCCACGGTGAAATAATTAACGTATGCTATTAAATCCTGAAAGGACACAACCAATGTGTCATTCGCCAAGCGATACTCAAAACGGTCTTTTCCTCAGAAGCGAGGAAGTATTGTATACCGGGTAGCTTATAACTAACTATATTTTCACAATATTCTGTTGCGGCGTGCAACCCGCTCCAATGACATACCCGTGGCGGCGTGCCACCCGATCCGGATACCATACATGTGGCGGCGTGCCACCCGATCCAAATAACTTGTGGCGGCGTGCCACCCGATCCACGCGTAAATCTCGCAAAAAGGAAATGCATATCGAGTCGAATTTTCTCATTATATATATATATATATATAGCCTCAAGCTCGGCCACATGAAACGCATCCGACAACGTTTCTCAATACTGGAACTGAATCAATGGTAGATACCTCTACACCGACATCCGCCACTAAGGCCCAACCAACAAAGCAATACCCACCAGCCGTCTGCTGGTCCTGAGGTACAACTACCCCGCTGGAGCATACTCTGATGCACTCTGCTACGCAATTTATTCCATACCATCATAGTCCATATCACATCAGTCTAGACGACCTGACTTATGTCAACCAGTCTGAAATAAGGTATCATAACCCCAATTCATCATATCAAGCTAAGAGAGAGCCACTAGGGCTTCCGATTTCCAATAATCACAAAACGGTGTCGATACACATGATATACAACCACCGCAATAGGCGGACTAACGAGAGCTTCAAGTCTCCAACACATATATAACACATGAATCACAATGCCGGATCCCGTACTCCACTGTACATATACATAACGCACATCAAGCGTCCATTCATACCACAACAACCATTCAGAAATTTCACTATGCCATCAACGACTCAGTTATTATAGTCGATCCAACAAGAGAATACCACCATACCACTGGATATCATCAGTTTACATTGCCTTGTCCTTTTTGGATCATATTCCCTGCCAAGTTAATAGAATAGCAGTACCATTTTCTTAAATTATCAAAAAGATCGATTCTTAATTCACCTGCAGCTGTCCGCGCTGCTCAATAATTTTATTGACTTCCCATATATTATGAACTGATCTCAAAACCTAAAATATACCATTATCAGCTTTCCATAACACATCGTGTATACCATATTACACTAAGACAACATGGAAATTCATATCCCTTTCCTCCGCCTCAACATCGGCGCACTCCACTAGTCAAGGACTTTCGTGATCCCATATAGAAGAAAACTCATTACACATTCCACGCTTCGCATACCGACGGGAGTATACTCATTTTCAAACCATGATAAAACACATCACAAACTATTTCTTCCCATTCGTTGCATAAGTTCAACTGCCAGGACTGAGTCCTTATACCCATATCAAGTTACACAACTGCCAGCACTCAAGAGCTTTGCTGCAATGTCTGCAAGACTTATTACTTCAACCACACACGAGGAATCAATCGTATTCCTTTTTATACCATTCTGGTTTATTAACAAGTCGTTCCATTTACCCAGTTTCCTTTCTGATTCATCTCTAATTTCATATCAGTCTTTACTATAGTACCATAATACATCAACTCATGTTACCACACGAGACTCGTACACAAGACCACACGGTCTAAGACCCATAGGCCACTGAATACTCTCTCAATGTTTCCCAAAAGTACCACATTCTACCATACTTTATTTTGATGAACTTCCCGCAATTTTTTTAAATTGTTATCATTACTTCCCAATACGGATACCTAGAATCCCATCATTCACATGATATAACACAAGCCTTGATCTTCTCTAACGAAACCGCCATCTTTAGCCACATACACAAATCTTAAGGCACTTGACTGTTACAAGCAAAATCTTGAACACTGCAAAACCATTCTCGGGCATCATTCACCCTTATTCAGCTGTAATTCAACTGTCCTATTGAGTAGAACCACTCGTGTTTTGTTAGAACTCTGACATCGCAGAACATGATTACTTACAGATACAATCGGCTATCTTTCTTTTCTATACGGTGAATATTCTTTACCAACAGCAGTTCAAAACACCCTAGTACTTCATCAGATCTACGAAGCACCATAACCTTTACCAGAATTTCCCAACATACTTAGAGACAGAATCAACATAGCACACAATAGTGCAATCGGTTAATCAATAGCAACCTCCCCAACTTAGCTCGAAGCCATTCATCAAAGCACTTTCAACCACTCATATCATTATTACCCAAGTGATGCCGAAATGTTGATGTGAGATTAAACTCAAGTCATTTACAAGCCTTGACAGAGACTTAAATCATCAGAGACCTTAGCTCTTCTGCAATTCTTGCAGATATACATGCACCACCAATAAGCCCACTCTCTTTAGGTGACAGAAATCTTTCTAAGTCCCCAAATTTTCCAAAACTTTTGGTAGAGTTCCCTTTGTAAATTGGCCTATCCACCTGCCAGAGAATCACCAAAACCATCCTAGCAATACATTCACAACTCGACAAGACATCACAATGCATATCGACAAAATTAGTCTCAATACTACACAAATCATATTATCATATTTGGTACATGAACATGCGTTGTACCTGCTCGAATCATAACACATATCAACTACCTTTCAATTACACATGAGAACCAATCCACCTATCTCGCCTCAATTTAGCATTTCGGCAGAATACCTTCCACCAGGATACACATAGCATAATCATTTTAGTCTTCCTGAGTTTGAACTCATTCCACTACACATAAGGCACTTTACCTTCCAATTAAGAGGCGATGAAAATATTTCTCACGCCCATAGCTAGGGCTACATATCAAATCACAATAAAGATCAATACCGATCGTATGAACTTCATAATACCTGCTCGCGAAATTAGTACCTTGGTGCTCAAGCCATAGACAAGGATCTGGCCTCAAGTCCTCCCGACTGGCCCAACATGAACTCACGGAGATTATATCTCGCCCCTCGATCGGGGGATTGCAAGCCATAAGTCAATTATATTACTGAGCGCTCGATGCGTACAAGGACGTGTGGAAGGAATTTCAAAAATTATATCCCAAGCCGAATCAAGTGCGCACGATAAGAATTCCAAGAAATGTGAAGTGTTTCCGAAAGGTTCGTAGCCTCCCGAGGATAAGTACAGGCGTCCCCGTACCGATCCACAAGACTCTACTAACCGACTCAAGACTCATGAGGCCTAGTAAACCTAGGCTCTCATACCAACTTGTCACGACCCCAAATCCGGTCGTGATGGCGCCCAGCACACTGCTAGGCCAGCCCGACCAATCAACAATAACCACGGAGCCACAAGCTCACTTTATCCAATTTAAGCACAACAGTAATAGATATATTAAAAACAGGGAACCAAGTTCCAACACGTGCCAACTCCCATAGGCCGAAGGGTCAAGAGTCATGAGCCTCTACAGAGTATACAAAGTGTAAATAGTGGATATAAATGTGCACAAGTGTGGGATGATCAGAACAAAATACAGACAAACTGGAGAATCAGGTCCTGCGAACGCTGGCAGCTACCTCGACCGTCCAAAAGCACTCCCGAGCCACAATAGAATCAGCCATGCTGTGATGTACCTGAATCTGCACACAAGGTGCAGGGAGTCGGGTGTGAGTACTTCCAACTCAGCAGTAATAAAAGTAAATAATGCCGAAGGGAAGAAAACCACGATAGACACTATCTCATGCTACACAATACAGAACTATCTTTTTATTCCTTTCCAGCATAAGTGAGTAGATCATTAAAAATCTCAATTTTTTAGCTACTTTCTATCATAATAATATACCAATACCTGGATACAATCTCAAGCAGTGCAAGCCCGCACTCAAATCAGCCCCTCGGGCTCAGCACTCCTTATCAATTTACACCAGGAGATCCGGTCAATAAGGCAACTAATGCATGTGTGCCAATAATGTATGAGTGCTGAATGTTATGACACGTAGTGCACGCAAACCAATGTATGTATGCCATGCAATGCATATGACCGCTACGGCGTGTAGCCCGATCCAATTTGGGTACCCGTGCTCACTGTGGGGGTTCGGACTCCGGAGGGGCTCCTACCGCCCAAGCACAATATTAATATCACACCTGCTGCGGCGCGCAGCCCGATCCGTATACCACTGCGGCGTGCAGTCCGATCCATGCATGTGTATGCATATGCTCACATGAAAAGTCATGCCCTAACATATGGCCCTCGGCCCGATCAGTCTAACAAATAGTCAAAGAAAGCCCTACGGGCAACAATATCATATTAGCTCACCAGCTAAAAATATTATTAAGACCTTGTTCAAGTTTTTCATAACCTTATAAAAATGTTGAATAGCAAAATACCATTTAAAACCTTAAATTTAGATAAAAATATGTACAGTGTTATCAAGACAATGATACTAATCCCTGAAGGATTCAAATAATCGGCACGAAGCCCAAACATGATAATTAGTCAAATTCATTTCAACAATTAGGTGTTATTATTTATTACGCGGGACGGACCAAGTCGCGATCCCCAATGGTGCTCTACCCCACGTCCGTTATCCGGCGTGCAAGTCACCTCAACACAGCACTAAGATGTGCAAGTCCGGGGTTTACTAACCCTTAGGACATCATTTACAAGTATTACCCACCTCGAACCGACGAAAGCTCATGCCCGCGACACCTTAGCTCCTCGAACCGGCATCCACGCACGTCAAAACTAGCACAAATCAGCACAAATATATCAAAATAGGCTAATGGAACATCACCCAATCGAAAGAACTCGAAAAATATCAGAAATCACGAAATTGGCAAAACCTGAGCCCCGGGCCCACATCTCGAAAAATTATGAAACTCACATTTTCGGAATCCTCGTCTCTCCACGAGTCCGTACATACCAAGAACTCCCAATTCGGACCACAAATGGTCCTTCAAATTCCCATTTTAAGATTTTTGTTCAAATCCCTAATTTTCTTGATTTCTTACCCAAATTCAGAGAATTAATGGAAGATTCGTTGATAAAATCATGTATTTAACTCATAAAACTTACCTCCAATGATTCCCCGTCGAAATCCCATCAATTCCCGTCCAAAAGCTCTCAAGAATAACCAAAAATTTGCAGGCATATCCAAAATCACCTAACGGAACTACTGCAACTGTCGGAATTCCATTCCGACTCCCGGATCAAAATCTCACCTATCGATCGGATTTCGGCAAAATTCAACCTTAGCCAATTCAAGCCTATTTCTACACCGGATCTCCAAATTCAATTCCGATTGCTCTCCTAAGTCATAAATGATCCCTCGAAACTAGTCGAATCATCAGAATTCCGATTCCGAGCACTCTAACTCGATAGTCAACTCTAGGTTGACTTTCCATATTCAAACTTCCTTCAAACATGCTATTTGCTTCATTTTTTAATTCAATTCACACCTAACTCACCTGATAGGTTCTAACACTGATATAGAAGCATAAGATATGTTAATGCAAGGTAAGGGGTGGAAATTTCCGTAACGACGGGCCGGGTCGTTACATTCTCCCCAACTTAAACAAACGCTCGTCCTCGAGCAGACTCAGAGTTGTACTGGAAGCAACCCACTAGCCGAATGACCTTACCAAGCATATATCCGGGCGATCATACGTCACCCTATCTCACATAAGTCCGAAAACACCATATAGTCAAAATTTCACAGACCATCTGAACCATAAATCACATTGCACTTTCTGAAATCATATGCCAAATGCAAATCCCATGCCTATACTCGGGATACACTCGAATCCACTACAATAACCCATATTCACTACTCCGGGTGAGATCATATGCTGTATCGACAACCCAAATCACTCGAGACGATAGTCTCTAATCACAACAACTGGCCACAATAACCAAATACTAGCTGAAAACCTCTTTCATTAGGTAGAGTCTTATTCCAACACCTCCATATCCTGCCCACGGCAGCTGAAGCACGCGATATACCGAACCCATCTCTCAGGTTAACCATTCGTGAATCTATTTCCCTCTTAAAACTGATACTACAATAGGTTTCGGAGCCAAACCTTGATTTTTACCTTTCTAACAAGCTAAGATCTAATATGCTCGTATTCATTAATGACTCCAACGGTCATTTCGATTATAACACACCGCACTAGTGATAACACACCTCAACACCGGCCTAAGCCACGGCGAGCACAACATAGGCTCCAATAGAAACGTATGCACACACTCAAATCATGACAACTCAATTCATGACAACTGTCTCCAGCAAATAGAGCTGCAATTCAATTCCTCTGTGCCATCATAACATAGAACTGAGATCGCGTCTCGCATTATAGAGATAGAGTACCTGAATCCTTCTCGAGAGGTCAAAACATCACGTAGCCTTGTCGCGATTCGTGATTCTACCCCAACATTATTAGTCATGAAGCACCTCAAGCCACTAAGCTCAAAACGGTTAGCCACGCACAGATCTGGGTCTTGAACCCAAGCAATCAACCTCACCCACGGTGAAATAATTAACGTATGCTATTAAATCCTGAAATGACACAACCGATGTGTCATTCGCCAAGCGATACTCAAAACGGTCTTTTCCTCAGAAGCGAGGAAGTATTGTATACCAGGTAGCATATAACTAACTATATTTTTACAATATTCCGTTGCGGCGTGCAACCCGCTCCAATGACATACCCGTGGCGGCGTGCCACCCGATCCAGATACCATACATGTGGCGCGTGCCACCCGATCCATATAAAACCCTCGCAAAAGGAAATTCACATCGAGTCGAATTGAATGCATATCGAGTCGAATTTTCTCATTACAGCAAACATATATATATATATATATATAGCCTCAAGCTCGGCCACATGAAACGCATCCGACAACGTTTCTCAATACTGGAACTGAATCAATGGTAGATACCTCTACACCGACATCCGCCACTAAGGCCCAACCAACAAAGCAATACCCACCAGCCGTCTGCTGGTCCCTGAGGTACAACTACCCCGCTGGAGCATACTCTGATGCACTTTGCTACGCAGTTTGTGCCATACCATCATAGTCCATATCACATCAGTGTAGACAAACTGGCCCAATGATGACCAGTCAGCAATCAAGTATCATAATCCAAATTCGTCATATCAAGTTGAGAGAGAAAGCCACTAGAGCCTCCGATTTTTTTTAATAATCACAAAACGGTGTCGATACACATGATATACAACCACTGCAATAGGCGGACTAACGAGAGCTTCAAGTATCCAACACATATATAACACATGAATCACAATGTCGGATCCCGTACTCCACTGTACATATACATAACGCACATC
Organism: Nicotiana noctiflora; assembly: GCA_032618575.1. Classification (NCBI taxonomy): domain Eukaryota; kingdom Viridiplantae; phylum Streptophyta; class Magnoliopsida; order Solanales; family Solanaceae; genus Nicotiana; species Nicotiana noctiflora. Next base: position 87,374 of record JASVEL010000069.1, read on the forward strand.
AAGCATCCATTCATACCACGACAGCCATTCAGAAATTTCATTATGCCATCAACGACTCAATTATTATAGTCGATCCAACAAGAGAATACCACCATACCACTGGATATCATCAGTTTACATTGCCTTGTCCTTTTTGGATCATATTCCCTGCCAAGTTAATAGAATAGCAGTACCATTTTCTTAAATTATCAGAAAGATCGATTCTTAATTCACCTGCAGCTGTCCGCGCCGCTCAATAATTTTATTGACTTCCCATATATTATGAACTGATCTCAAACCTAAAATATACCATTATCAACTTTCCATAACACATCGTGTATACCATATTACACTAAGACAACATGGAAATTCATATCCCTTTCCTCCGCCTCAACATCGGCGCACTCCACTAGTCAAGGACTTTCGTGATCCCATATAGAAGAAAACTCATTACACATTCCACGCTTCGCATACCGACAGGAGTATACTCATTTTCAAACCATGATAAAACACATCACAAACTATTTCTTCCCATTCATTGCATAAGTTCAACTGCCAGGACTGAGTCATTATACCCATATCAAGTTACACAACTGCCAGCACTCAAGAGCTTTGCTGCAATGTCTGCAAGACTTATTACTTCAACCACACACCAGGAATCAATCGTATTCCTTTTTATACCATTCCGGTTTATTAACAAGTCGTTCCATTTACCCAGTTTCCTTTCTGATTCATCTCTAATTTCATATCAGTCTTTACTATAGTACCATAATACATCAACTCATGTTACCACACGAGACTCGTACACAAGACCACACGGTGTAAGACCCATAGGCCACTGAATACTCTCTCAATGTTTCCCAAAAGTACCACATTCTACCATACTTTATTTTGATGAACTTCCCGCTGTTTTTTAAATTGTTATCATTACTTTCCAATACGGATACGTAGAATCCCATCATTCACATGATATAACACAAGCCTTGATCTTCTCTAACGAAACCGCCATCTTTAGCCACATACACAAATCTTAAGGCACCCGACTGTTACAAGCAAAATCTTGAACACTGCAAAACCATTCTCGGGCATCATTCACCCTTATTCAGCTGTAATTCAACTGTCCTATTGAGTAGAACCACTCGTTTTTTGTTAGAACTCCGACATCGCAGAACATGATTACTTACAGATACAATCAGCTATCTTTCTTTTCTATACGGTGAATATTCTTTACCAACGGCAGTTCAAAACACCCTAGTACTTCATCAGATCTACGAAGCACCATAACCTTTACCAGAATTTCCCAACATACTTAGAGACAGAATCAACATAGCACACAATAGTGCAATCGGTTAATCAATAGCAACCTCCCCAACTTAGCTCGAAGCCATTCATCAAAGCACTTTCAACCACTCATATCATTATTACCCAAGTGATGCCGAAATGTTAATATGAGATTAAACTCAAGTCATTTACAAGCCTTGACAGAGACTCAAATCATCAGAGACCTTAGCTCTTCTGCAATTCTTGCATGCACCACCAATAAGCCCACTCTCTTTAGGTGACAGAAATCTTTCTAAGTCCCCAAATTTTCCAAAAATTTCGGCAGAGTTCCCTTTGTAAATTGGCCTATCCACCTGCCAGAGAATCACCAAAACCAACCTAGCAATACATTCACAACTCGACAAGACATCACAATGCATATCGACAAAATTAGTCTCAATACTACACAAATCATATTATCATATTTGGTACATGAACATGCGTTGTACCTGCTCGAATCATAACACATATCAACTACCTTTCAATTACACATGAGAACCAATCCACCTATCTCGCCTCAATTTAGCATTTCAGCACAATACCTTCCACCAGGATACACATAGCATAATCATTTTAGTCTTCCCGAGTTTGAACTCGTTCCACTACACATAAGGCACTTTACCTTCCAATTAAGAGGCGATGAAAATATTTCTCACGCCCATAGCTAGGGCTAAATATCAAATCACAATAAAGATCAATACCGATCGTATGAACTTCATAATACCTGCTCGCGAAATTAGTACCTTGGTGCTCAAGCCATAGACAAGGATCTGGCCTTAAGTCCTCCCGACTGGCCCAACATGAACTCACGGAGATTATATCTCGCCCCTCGATCGGGGGATTGCAAGCCATAAGTCAATTATATTAGTGAGCGCTCGATGCGTACAAGGACGTGTGGAAGGAATTTCAAAAATTATATCCCAAGCCGAATCAAGTGCGCACGATAAGAATTCCAAGAAATGTGAAGTGTTTCCGAAAGGTTCGCAGCCTCCCGAGGATAAGTACAGGGGTCCTCGTACCGATCCACAAGACTCTACTAACCGGCTCAAGACTCATGAGGCCTAGTAAACCTAGGCTCTGATACCAACTTGTCACGACCCCAAATCCGGTCGTGATGGCGCCCAGCACACTGTTAGGCCAGCCCGACCAATCAACAATAACCACGGAGCCACAAGCTCACTTTATCCAATTTAAGCACAACAGTAATAGATATATTAAAAACAGGGAACCAAGTTCCAACACGTGCCAACTCCCATAGACCGAAGGGTCAAGAGTCATGAGCCTCTACAGAGTATACAAAGTGTAAATAGTGAATATAAATGTGCACAAGTGTGGGATGATCAGAACAAAATACAGACAAACTGGAGAATCAGGTCCTGCGAACGCTGGCAGCTACCTCGACTGTCCAAAAGCACTCCCGAGCCACAATAGAATCAGCCATGCTGTGATGTACCTGAATCTGCACACAAGGTGCAGGGAGTCGGGTGTGAGTACTTCCAACTCAGCAGTAATAAAAGTAAATAATGTTGAAGGGAAGAAAACCACGATAGACACTATCTCATGCTACACAATACAGAACTATCTTTTTATTCCTTTCCAGCATAAGTGAGTAGATCATTAAAAATCTCAATTTTTTAGCTACTTTCTATCATAATAATATACCAATACCTGGATACAATCTCAAGCAGTGCAAGCCCGCACTCAAATCAGCCCCTCGGGCTCAGCACTCCTTATCAATTTACACCAGGAGATCTGGTCAATAAGGCAACTAATGCATGTGTGCCAGTAATGTATGAGTGTTGAATGTTATGCCACGTAGTACACGTAAACCAATGTATGTATGCCATGCAATGCATATGACCGCTACGGCATGTAGCCCGATCCAATTTGGGTACCCGTGCTCACTGTGGGGGTTCAGACTCCGGAGGGGCTCCTACAGCCCAAGCACAATATTAATATCACACCTGCTGCGGCGCGCAGCCCGATCCGTATACCACTGCGGCGTGCAGTCCGATCCATGCATGTGTATGCATATGCTCACATGAAAAGTCATGCCCTAACATATGGCCCTCGGCCCAATCAGTCTAACAAATAGTCAAAGAAAGCCCTACGGGCAACAATATCATATTAGCTCACAGCTAAAAATATTATTAAGACCTTGTTCAAGTTTTTCATAACCTTATAAAAATGTTGAATAGCAAAATACCATTTAAAACCTTAAATTTAGATAAAAATATGTACAGTGTTATCAAGACAATGATACTAATCCCTGAAGGATTCAAATAATCGGCACGAAGCCCAAACATGATAATTAGTCAAATTCATTTCAACAATTAGGTGTTATTATTTATTACGCGGGACGGACCAAGTCGCGATCCCCAATGGTGCTCTACCCCACGTCCGTTATCCGGCGTGCAAGTCACCTCAACACAGCACTAAGATGTGCAAGTCCGGGGTTTACTAACCCTTAGGACATCATTTACAAGTATTACCCACCTCGAACCGACGAAAGCTCATGCCCGCGACACCTTAGCTCCTCGAACCGGCATCCACGCACGTCAAAACTAGCACAAATCAGCACAAATATATCAAAATAGGCTAATGGAACATCACCCAATCGAAAGAACTCGAAAAATATCAGAAATCACGAAATTGGCAAAACCCGAGCCCCGGGCCCACATCTCGAAAAATTATGAAACTCACATTTTCAGAATTCTCGTCTCTCCACGAGTCCGTACATACCAAGAACTCCCAATTCGGACCACAAATGGTCCTTCAAATCCCCATTTTAAGATTTTTGTTCAAATCCCTAATTTTCTTGATTTCTTACCCAAATTCAGAGAATTAATGGAAGATTCTTTGATAAAATCATGTATTTAACTCATAAAACTTACCTCCAATGATTCCCCGGCGAAATCCCTTCAATTCCCGTACAAAAGCTCTCAAGAATGACCAAAAATTTGCAGGCATATCTAAAATCACCTAACGGAACTACTGCAACTGTCGGAATTCCATTCCGACTCCCGGATCAAAATCTCACCTATCGGTCGGATTTCGCCAAAATTCAACCTTAGCCCATTCAAGCCTATTTCTACACCGGATCTCCAAATTCAATTCCGATTGCTCTCCTAAGTCATAAATGATCCCTCGAAACTAGTCGAATCATCAGAATCCGATTCCGAGCACTCTAACTCGATAGTCAACTCTAGGTTGACTTTCCATATTCAAACTTCCTTCAAACATGCTATTTGCTTCATTTTTTAATTCAATTCACACCTAACTCACCTGATAGGTTCTAACACTAATATAGAAGCATAAGATATGTTAATGCAAGGTAACGGGGTGGAAATTTCCGTAACGACGGGCCGGGTCGTTACATTTTTATGGAAGTCTAAAGATAGAACAAGAATTCCAGGTTCTTTGTCGCTCTAAGTTCCCTGGGATATGCATCTTTTTCTTCTTCTTTTCACAAATGAAGGCCTTGAACATTTGATCACACTATAGAACTTTAACTACATGTTAGGCATATCCCAAATTTTTCCTGATTTATAAGAAGATGTGCACATTTGAAATATACTGGCGTGAATGCATAATATAATCTTGCTTACCTTCAGGAGTGTCGTCTGAGTCCTCCATTATTTATGAGAAGTGTTTGGTCCAGGTAACATTTGGATTGATAGAACACGAATATAACATCAATAAGTTCATTACTTCTGCAAGGAAATTTTTTAATGTCTATATGTTTCGGGTGGAGAAGATAAATTCGAATACAATTGGATAATAATATAACATATAAGGTTTGATTCATGTTGTCTTATTTCCATTGTAACTATATTGAGAAGGGCATATTTCTTGTTTGGTTCAGGTGATAGCATCCTAGGAAGCTCAATTCTATTCAAGTACAAGGATGAAGCGTTGCAATCTCAAAGAGGACCTTTAACAAGATGTCAAGCTAAAGAATTTCAAAACATCATCATTGGACTTCAAGTGAACATAAAGAAGCCTTTAATTGTCGGGAAAGATCTCCAGCCCAGAGGAGAAGAATTGTTGAAGTTTTACAATTATTTAGTAGCTCAAATTGAAGTCCAAGAGGAGGAAGATTTGGTCACCCAAATCAGCACTTGGAGTACACCAAAATGGCTCAAAATGAGCTTAAAAGAAGTCCAAAAGGAGGTACTACAAAAGGATCCCAATTGGAGTCCAAACAAATGGCCCAAACTAGTTGTTTTAAGGCCTAAATCTGCCCCAAAAGGTCTTGGCCGCCCCTCACCTAACCAAAGACTTTTCTTAGACTTTAGCAACCACCTACCTTATTGTAATAATTATGTTTACTATTACAACCACCCCACCTAGTTTTTTTTAATGTTATTTTTATGCCTTTGTACTACTATAAATAGGGTGTTCTTCTCATTCATAAGACACATTATTATTGATTGAGTATATCATACTTTGAGAGTTCTTTTGAACCTTTGTTACTTGTGCTTTGAGATTTATCTTTCAACCTTTACTAGTTCATAGTTCAAGGTAGTAAGATTACTTCTCTTTTGTGATATCTTTGATTCCTTTGTGGTATTCTTAGAAGGCGATTAATACTAGTATTAATTGTTGTCTCAAGTTACTCGTAAAGTGGTCAAGATCCGAATCTATTGTTTTGATTTGCTTTTTAAGTAAAGGCGTTTGATTTCTTTCATAAATCAAGATGTTGTTACTTTGATCTTGTCAAGGCTATAGAACTTGCGTTCTTGAAAGTTCTTGGAATTCTTTCCTTGAATCTTTCCCATATCCTTTATTTTCGTCTCTTTAATACTAGTTATTCAATTCTTGTTGTTATTGCTTCCGCATTTACTTCTCAAATTCTTACTCTAGTTTGGATTCCCGACCTAGTTGTTATCAAGTGGTATCAGAGCGGTTCTATCAAGATTTCGTTCTTGATATTTTGAAAACAATAAAAAAACAAAAACAAAACAAAAAAAAAACAAAAAAACGAAATCCAATTTAAAACAAGAAGAAATACAATTGCTTGCTCTCCAGGATATATCTTTTGTATCTAAGTGTTTCCAAAAATTAACAAAGGAAACAAGAAGAGGGGATCCTTGATTTTCTTACTCTTTGTATTCTACACATTTATATTCTTTCCTTTTCGTTCGTGTCTTTTTTCAACCGAGCCTAAAAGTTCTAGGATTTGGTTCTTTCTTCTTTTATTTGTTCCCAAAAACAAAAGAAAAATCTGATTTTTACTACTGAGAACTACATACAAGTTGGGTTTAACTATAAATCTACAAAGTATTTTGTTCAAAGGTTATTTCGAGAAAAAAAAGGAAAGGTGTGTGTGGGAACAATTGAGAAAAACGCCAAATTGGAGAGACATATTTTCTTTTATCTATGACAAGATGTCTCAAACAGGTAACTACAATGGAAGGAGGAAAGCGATGGTTCAACAATTTGAAAACTCGAACTTACAGTATATCGAATGGAAGGAAGACAATGGTAAAGTTATTTTTCAAACAAGAGCTAAAGTGGTGTGTGATGTCTTAAGTTATACCCTTAGAATTGACAAAGCTTTTGGCTATAACTTAATTAGCACTTATATGGTTGAGAAATTGAACTTGTCTTGTGTTGAACATTTTGAACCCTACATGTTGAAAGGAGTAAAGGTAGATAAAAGGGTGTTATTGTCATTCTCTATTGGAAGGTATGAGGATGTGATTTGGTGTGATGTCATTCCCATGAATAATTTTCATATCTTGTTGGGAAGGCCATGGTATATCTATAGAAATGCTTCATATAGTATCCAAAAAAAATAGATACTCTTTTGAGTTTAATGGGAAGAAATGCATTCTTGGTCCTTTGACTCCCTCACAAATTTGTAAAGATGAAAAGATTGTTAAAGAGAATATGGAAAAATACGAGAGAGAAAAGAATGAGAGTCGTAAGGGAGTGCATGTTGACATTCCAAGAGAGGAAAAATGAGAGGTTGTGTTGAGTGAAAAGAGTGGGATATCTAGTGAAGAAAAGAGAGAAGACAATGAGATAGACATAGTCTATGAGGTAGAGAGAGAAAACATGAGGGATTGAGTGAAGGAAAAGAACTCTTTAGTGAGAGAAAAGAGGCTAAGGGCGAGGAAAACAGTAGTCTTGTGATAAAAGCCAAAGAAAGTAGCAAGAAAAAAGTTTCTTTACTTCCTAACCCATTAACTCTTTCCTGTTTTAGTTCTTTTGATTTTGTGCAGCCACGTGTTGAAATACCTTTAGAAAGGGGTAGTGAGGTGCAAGATATGGTGGCAAAAGATCCAATTGGATTGCAACATAAATTCGGCAATATCAATTCTTGTTGGATCGTGGAAGATAAAAGCTTGGTTAAAGTCTTTGTTATTGAACCTTTTAAATATTTTGATTCTTATTTACAAGGTTATGACACGGAGTTTCCTAAAAGCATTACTAAGTTACAGCCATTGCATAAAAGAATACAAGGTGATGATATTCCATTGGTAAATAAGTCCAAGTATGGTATATACAATTGGTTTATTTGCATTCTTGGTCTTTCTAGAACACCTAAAGTATTTTTCGAGGTAATGAATTATACTCTTATATCTTATGTTGGTGATTTTATAATTTTTGTGGATGATGATAGCTTGATGCACATCAAGTCATTAACTGTAATATCTAAGTTAAAGTGCAAGAGTAATTTGCTTTTTTTTTGATATTATGTATGAAATAAATGATCACGTAATCCAACTTTATGATAAGAGGCATGAAATTAATGAGAAGAAGCTTGCGAATGAGTTAAATATTTCTTCTTCTCTTATCAAGTGGTATCAGAGCGGTTCTATCAAGATTTCGTTCTTGATAATTCTTGGGATATCTTAAAAAAAACCAATTTAAAACAAGAAGAAATACAATTTCTTGCTCTCCACCATATATCTTTGTATCTAAGTTGTTTCCATATATTAACAAAGGAAACAAAAAGAGGGGATCCTTGATTTTCTTACTCTATGTATTCTGCATATTTATATTCTTACCTTTTCGTTCGTGTCTTGTTTCAACCGAGCCTAAAAGTTCTAGGATTTTGTTCTTTCTTCTTTTATTTGTTCCCAAAAACAAAAGAAAAATCTGAGTTTTACTACTGAGAACTACATACAAGTTGGGTTTAACTATAAATCTATAAAGTACTTTGTTCAAAGGTTATTCCGAGAGAAAAAAAAACAAAAAAAAGCTAATTTGTGTGATACAATTTTTAAAGATGTCACATACAGGTAGTGATAATGAACGAATGGTTGTCCCAGAAGCTGAAATCAAAGCAAGGAATGATTTTACCTTGCAAGCCATGCATCAACAACTTGAAAAGTCAAACTTACAGTATATCGAATGGAAGGAAGACAATGGTAAAGTTATTTTTCAAACAAGAGCTAAAGTGATGTGTGATGTCTTAAGTTATACCCTTAGAATTGACAAAGCTTTTGGCTATAACTTAACTTGCACTTATATGGTTGAGAAATTGAACTTGTCTTGTGTTGAACATTTTGAACCCTACATGTTGAAAGGAGTAAAGGTAGATAAAAGAGTGTTATTGTCATTCTCTATTGGAAGGTATGAGGATGTAATTTGGTGTAATGTCATTCCCATGAATAATTTTCAATCTTGTTGGGAAGGCCATGGTATATCTATAGAAATGCTTCATATAGTATTCAAAAAAATAGATACTCTTTTGAGTTTAATGGGAAGAAATGCATTCTTGGTCCTTTGACTCCCTCACAAATTTGTAAAGATGAAAAGATTGTTAAAGAGAATATGGAAAAATACGAGAGAGAAAAGAATGAGAGTCGTAAGGGAGTGCATGTTGACATTCCAAGAGAGGAAAAGGGAGAGGTTATCTTGAGTGAAAAGAGTGGGATGTCTAGTGAAGAAAAGTGTGATCTTGATAAGAAAGAAAAGAGAGAAGGCAATGAGATAAACATAGTCTATGAGGTAGAGAGAGAGAAACAAGAGGGATTGAGTGAAGGAAAAGAACTCTTTAGTGAGAGAAAAGAGGCTAAGGGTGAGGAAAACATTAGTCTTGTGATAAAAGCCAAAGAAAGTAGCAAGAAAAAAGTTTCTTTACTTCCTAACCCATTAACTCTTTCCTGTTTTAGTTCTTTTGATTTTGTGCAGCCACGTGTTGAAATACATTTTGAAAGGGGTAGTGAGGTGCAAGATATGGTGGCAAAAGATCCAATTAGATTGCAACATGAATTCGGCAATATCAATTCTTGTTGGATCTTGGAAGGATCGAATTCGAGGATGAATTCTTTTCAAGAAGAGGGGAATGATAGCATCCTAGGAAGCTCAATTCTATTCAAGTACAAGGATGAAGCGTTGCAATCTCAAAGAGGACCTTTAACAAGATGTCAAGCTAAAGAATTTCAAAACATGATCATTGGACTTCAAGTGAACATAAAGAAGCCTTTAACTGTCGAGAAAGATCTCCAGCCCAGAGGAGAAGAATTGTTGAAGTTTTACAATTATTTAGTAGCTCAAATTGAAGTCCAAGAGGAGGAAGATTTGGACACCCAAATCAGCACTTGGAGTACACCAAAATGGCTCAAAATGAGCTTAAAAGAAGTCCAAAAGGAGGTACTACAAAAGGAGCCCAATTGGAGTCCAAACAAATGGCCCAAACTAGTTGTTTTAAGGCCTAAATCTGCCCCAAAAGGTCTTGGCCGCCCCTCACCTAACCAAAGACTTTTCTTAGACTTTAGCAACCACCTACCTTATTGTAATAATTATGTTTACTATTACAACCACCCCACCTAGTTTTTTTAATGTTATTTTTATGCCTTTGTACTACTATAAATAGGGTGTTCTTCTCATTCATAAGACACATTATTATTGATTGAGTATATCATACTTTGAGAGTTCTTTTGAACCTTTGTTACTTGTGCTTTGAGATTTATCTTTCAACCTTTACTAGTTCATAGTTCAAGGTAGTAAGATTACTTCTCTTTTGTGATATCTTTGATTCCTTTGTGGTATTCTTAGAAGGCGATTAATACTAGTATTAATTGTTGTCTCAAGTTACTCGTAAAGTGGTCAAGATCCGAATCTATTGTTTTGATTTGCTTTTTAAGTAAAGGCGTTTGATTTCTTTCATAAATCAAGATGTTGTTACTTTGATCTTGTCAAGGCTATAGAACTTGCGTTCTTGAAAGTTCTTGGAATTCTTTCCTTGAATCTTTCCCATATCCTTTATTTTCGTCTCTTTAATTCTAGTTGTTTAATTCCTGTTGTTATTGCTTCCGCATTTACTTCTCAAATTCTTACTCTAGTTTGGATTCCCGACCTAGTTGTTATCATGTTATCAATATTGAGAAGGGCATATTTCTTGTTTGGTTCAGGTTTTCATGTTATACAAGTTTGTAATCTCATAACTACTTACAGCAAAACTTATAAGATACACTTACAACATTCCAAATTACATAATTAAAGTTACGAAATAGTTTTTATTCTTTGTATTTGCAGACAGGGGCGGAGGCAGGGGCGCAAGGGTGTTCGTTCAAACACCCTTCGCCGAAAACTTACACTGTATATGTAAGGCAAAATCTATTTTTTATCTCTATATATTAAGTTTTGAACACCCTTGACACAAGGCAAACATTTGGCTCAGTGGTCAAGGGTGTTCAAAATGTGCAGAAGATCGCAGGTTCGATTTGTGAGCTGCAATCGAATTTTTTTGAACACCCATGGTATATATCCTGTCTCCGCCACTGTTTGCAGATAAGACCATGTAATACTAATAGCTAGCTCATAATGTTGGGCTCGTGCTCTACGAGCATCAAAGATCTTGTAATGTGAATAGTTGAGGAAGGTTTGTGATTGGTTTGGCTTTTGGAGCATTAGCTCGGACTCAAAATTATTACTCGAGGAATAGGTGATTAAAAATGGATGGCGTAGAGATTAGTCCCTTGCCAGGACGTATGTATTTATTGTATTCTCCCTTACCGAGATGATTGAACTGTTATTTGTATTCTCTTGCCGGGATTTTCTGTAATTGTATTTACTCTCCTTACACTTGAGTTGCGAATGTTGTATGGGTGAGTTCTTGGTATTAAATATTGAGGATAGGGTTGCACGCCGCAACAGTGTTGATAAATAATAAGGATCGGGTTGCACGCCGCAACGGTATTGATTATTGAGGATCGGGTTGCACGCCACAACGATGATATCTGTTGAGGATCAGGTTGTGTGCCAATAACGGAGTATAAACTTAGTGTATTGTGTTCGTATGTAACTTCCTATGTTTTCCTTATCAATGTTATTGTTCAACTTCACTTCTTTACTAGTGATTTCTATATTTAGACTATAGTATCCCACATCATAAAATTAGTGTATTTCATGTTATTGCACATATATCTGTACAGGTTGTAGACGCGTGATTTTTGCTCCTCCCCGAGATTTTTTATATTTTTAGCGTAAAATATTTAGTTTAGGCCTAATATAGCTATCTCAGCTAATTTTGACTATTTTACTTTATTTTTACCTAAAAATAAAAAATAGAAAAAAATATAATTTTATTAATGTTTTGTAGTCATTTTAAACTTAAAAAAATACAAAAATAATACTTTATATTTTTATCTTTATTTAAAAATAAAATTACAAAAATAGTTTTATTATCGTTTTGTAGTCATTTAAAACTTGAAAAAAACAAAAATAGTACTTTATATTTTTATTTTTTATATAAAAATAAAAATTATAAAACAAACAATAATATAATTAATATTTTGTGGCTACTGTAATATTGAAAAATTTTAAAAAATAATTTTAATTGTCAGTCTTATTTTTATAGTTATTTTGCCTACATAGTATTAATTAAATAATATTGTGTTCTTATCCTCGGTTCCGAGCGAAGAATAATTTTCGGGTTGAAACTACTCGATTTTATAATTTTTGGACTTAGCCCATAATAATCCGAGTCCACTGCACATGGAAAACACGAACAAAATTGTCACGACCCAAACTGGAGGACCATGACTAGCACCCGACCATACTTGCCGAGCACCAACGTACATTTTATCTAACCTTCTTTATTATCTTTTAGGGCTGACGAGACCAATATAAAAGGTAGACATGGATCATGAACAACCAACAATAAAATATGATTGCATGAACCTACATAACATGGGATGACCGGACAATCAAGAAACTATATACATATGGTACAAGCTACCACGCTAAAATGAAAGACTATACAACAAAAACCAGCCGACAAGGCATACCAAACTATACATGAGTCAACACTTGACTATGAGCCTTTAAAGGAACATAAGTGCTGCAACATAGCCGGAACAGGGCCCGACATACCCATAATGTCTATAACAAAAATGCATACCAAGACCAAGGCAAGTCCGGAGAAGGGATCTCGCCAATCACCGCTGAACTGGACAACCTACTGTGATGGGGGAGCTACACCTGCCTGTCTATCAGGACCTGTAGCATGACATGCGGCGTCCACAAATAAAAGGATGTCGGTACGAATAAAGTACCGAGTATGTAAGGCGAGAGAACCATAAATATGAACAGAAATGTGAGCAGGGATAGAGAATATACAACCTGTAACATCTGAGTACCTCTGAGGGCTACTGACATGAAATACATGATACATATGTATAAATACATAATCTTTTAAAACATACGCCTCTGTGGGCATCATCATCATCATCATATCGTACCCGGCCGTAATAGGCTCGGTAAAAACATACCCGGCCATTATAAGGCTCGGTAGAATCGTACCCGGCCACGTGGAGCTCGGTAAAACCCAACTGATCAGTGGTTGCACAATAGGTGCCGTACCCGGCCGATTATAGCGCGGTTCGGTAGAGTAAAATAGATACATATATATAATGCATGCTCGACTCATGGAAACACCTTGTAGACCTTTCGGAATGACGTAAGGTCGGTATCCTATGTACAACTTATTAGGACTAACTCTTCACTATGAACCTTATAGGAATCGGGAAGTACCAACAAGATTGATAACATAAGAATAAGAGAAGCAACATCAACATCAATCGTTCCATAAGAGGGGAAACAATGTAAGTACTGCTTAGCTTCTAAGAATAGAGTATCTTTGGAAGCTCGTTCATTACATTATGTTAATCGGAGTCGTGCAATAGAAGGAAAGGGATAGCCACACATACCTTGTATATATTGCCACAACCTCAAGCTATGCAAACGTCACGACTCCTTAGTCTACAATAGGAGAAATGACACTATCGCTAACGTTTAAGCGTCGCAACTATTATGTACCAATCACAACCTATTTTGTGATGAAACGGACAACACCTCCCCTATATGTATGACTTCACACCATTCAAAACAATCACCAAACAGCCTAAACAACATCAATAATAAACATATTGAGCCTCCCAAAACAGTCCACACACAACCTAATCACATCATACATATGACGGCCACTATAGTCGTACCAAATGACCCAAAAATATTACGAAGAACTAGCAGACCACAACCCAACATATATATGGTGTTTCTACACACCCTGCCTCCTCCAAAACTCCACAAAACAGTAATAAAAACGCAGCCCAACAGCAACACAAAACAGTCCACAAAACAATCCGCTACAAGTGAATAACTTGAACTCACGGCTTCCGATCACCGTCCCGTGAGTTCTTACATGTATATAACGAATTACCATGAATTTACAGCAGAATAAATGTATGAAATATAGCAGTAAACTCACCTTTGTTGTTGGATAACTCAGCCTTTAACTTGGTTCTTCAAACTCACTAGTGTTTACCCCCAATTTGAACTTGAAAGAGAGGGAAAATCAATTAGGGTTTGTGGATAATTTTTGGGAGGAATTTTGCAGGGTCTTAGGTCTGGTTATTTGTGAAATATAAAGAGGGATATATTGCAGAAGATAAGCCTTTTAATGGGCTGCTTTTCGGACCCGAAATTCCCTCTTTTGGGCCGACATTTAACCAAGTAGGTGACTCACCTACTTGCACCTAGCAGCTTGTGCAGTCTCACGAAAATGTCTATATCTCTCTATTCCAATGTCGTATTGCCAAACCGTTTAATGCATTGGAAACTAGACTCATAGATCTTCAATTTGGTGGGTAGATCACCCCGTAATTCCAAGTATATTGGGAGAAATACTTAATAAAATTTTACCTAAAGTTTAGGTAAAACTATGAACCTAAGTTGCAACAACTTTTGTCGACTTTTGTTTCATAACTCGTTTGACCTCAAGAATTATGATACGGATATTATATGATTCAAATACCTTAAATCATGACCTCCTAAGTATACTAAGCATCTATAGGTTTACCCAAAAGTACGAGTTACAGCATCCTTGATTCGTTTAACTTCTAATACTTGTTAATCACCCTTATGCAACCTTGTATCACTTAAGATTAATCGGATTAACTTCTTATCATCTCAAGGATAATTCCTTCTTGGATTTGTGTTATCTAACTTATGGAATGAACTAACGTGTGTGGATATGGGTTGTAACACCCTCCCCCTCTTAGGAACATTCGTCCTCGAATGTAAGGGTTTATGGGGAGTCCAAATCATCGTGGATTCTAGCGGAAATTTTTTTTTTGGTCAATTTTCCCCTATAAAATGGTCACTCGCAAAATTTGCAAGCAGTGAAGCTCAAAGTATGACCACACAAGGCTACACAAAGCATTATGGACATGGACATTATTTACATATCACCACTTTGTATTAAGGAAGAGAGTTCTCAAGTTATTGCTTACCTCATAAAGCCATTTCACCTTTATAATGTATCTTGCGCTCCACCAACATCCTTGTTATCATCATTCTGGAATAGGTAAGGGTATTTAAATTTCATCTCTTCTTCCGCTTCCCATGTCATTTCTTTCATATTCTTGTTCCTCCACAATACTTTGACGGAAGCTACATCTTTTGTTCTCAGCTTGCGGACTTGTCGATCTAATATGGCCACTGGCACTTATTCATATGATAGATCCTTTGTAACTTGAACATCTTGGATAGGGACAACTCGAGAAGGGTCACCAATACATTTCCTCAACATAGATACATGGAATACCGGGTGGACAAATTCTAATTCGGATGGCAATTCTAACTCATAAGCAACTTGTCCAATTCGTTGAAGAATTTTATACGGACCGATATACCTTGGACTCAACTTACCTTTTTTCCCAAAACGCATAACACCCTTCATTGGTGAAATCCTCAAGAAAACCCAATCACCAACCTCAAACTCTAGATCATGACGTCGGACATCAGAATAAGACTTTTGCCTGCTTTGTGCCGTCCTCAATCGCTCCTGTATCACTTTTACCTTCTCAATGTCTTGGTGAATCAAATCTGGCCCATATAATTCTGTTTCACCGACTTCGAACCATCCAACTGGTGATCTACATCTCCTCCCATATAGTGCCTCATATGGGGCCATTTTAATACTGAAATGGTAGCTATTATTGTAGGCAAATTCTATGAGTGGAAGATGGTCATCCCAATTTCCCTTAAAATCTAGAACACATGCTCGTAGCATATCTTCCAATGTCCGAATGGTACGTTCAGCCTGTCCGTCAGTCTGCGGATGAAATGCAGTGCTGAGATTCACCTGTGTGCCTAAACCTTTCTGAAAAGACCTCCAAAAGTTAGCCGTAAATTGAGCTCCTCGATCCGATATAATAGATACCGGCACACCATGAAGCCTAACAATCTCCTTGATATACAACTTCGCATAATCTTCAGCCGAGTAAGTTGTCTTAACTGGCAGAAAATGAGCACATTTTGTAAGTCGATCAACTATCACCCGGATAGAGTCAAACTTATGATAAGATCGAGGTAATCCAATAACGAAGTCCATATTAATCACCTCCCATTTCCAAGTCGGAATTTCTATATTCTGAAGCAATCCACCGGGTTTCTGATGTTCTATCTTTACTTGTTGACAATTGGGACACTGGGCTACAAATTATGCAATAGACTTTTTCATGTTATCCCACCAATACTGCTCCTTGACATTATGATACATCTTTGTTGAGCCAGGATGGATGGAATATCGGGATTGATGAATTTCATTCATAATCTTTTCTCGCAACCCTGCTACATTCGGCACACATAATCGGCCCTGGTATCTCAGTGCCCCATCTCCTCCGATCTCAAAAGCCGTAATTTTACACTGCTGAATGTTCTCTCTCAATCGTAGTAAGATAGGATCTTCATATTGCCGTGTTTTTACCTCGGCTACCAAAGATGATTCTGATGTATTCTGTACAGTAACACTTCCGTCATCAGAGTCTAACAATCCTGATTCTCATATTGGCTAGCTGATGAAGCTCTTTAGTCAACCCCCATCTACCTGTATCAATATGTACTAAGCTTCCCATTGACTTACGACTGAGAGCATCTGCCACAACATTGGCTTTACCGGGATGATACAATATCTCGACGTCGTAGTCTTTCAGTAATTCAAGTCACCTACGCTGCCTCAAATTCAACTCTTTCTGCTTGAAGATGTATTGTAGACTCTTGTGATCCTGTGTAGATGTCAACATGGACGCCGTATAAGTAGTGCCGCCATATCTTCAAAGCATATATTACTGCAACCAATTCCAAATCATGGGTTGGATAATTCTTTTCATGCTTCTTCAATTGTCTTGATGCATATGAAATCACCTTCCCATGCTGCATCAACACGCACCCCAAACCTATACCCGAGGCATCACAATATACCACATATCCTTCTGTTCCTTCAGGGAGAGTGAGCACCGGTGCGGATGTCAATCGATCCTTCAGCTCCTGAAAACTACGTTCACAAGTGTTAGACCACCGGAACTTGGTAGCTTTCTGTGTTAACTTAGTCAATGGTGCTGATATAGAGGAAAACCCTTCTACAAATCGCCTATAATATCCTGCTAGCCCCAGGAAGCTACGAACTTCTGATGGTGTTGTAGGTCTCGGCCAATTCTTTACTGCATCAATCTTCCGAGTGTCGACACTAATACCCTCGTCAGATATCACATGGCCAAGGAATGCTACTGAGTTCAGCCAGAATTCACATTTGGCGAGCTTAGCATATAATTTACGATCCTGAAGCATCTGTAATACTATCCGCAAGTGGCTCGCATGTTCCTCCTCCGAACGAGAATACACCGGAATGTCATCAATGAATACAATCACGAACACATCAAGATAGGGCCTGAATACAGTATTCATGAGATCCATAAAAGCTGCTGGGGCATTTGTTAGCCCGAACGACATCACCAAGAACTCAAAGTGTCCATATCTTGTCCGAAAGTCCGTCTTTGGAATATCCTTCTCCTTAACCCTCACTTGATGATACCCTGAACGTAAGTCAATCTTGGAGAAATACTTGGCACCCTGGAGTTGGTCAAACAGGTCGTCAATTCTTGGAAGTGGATACTTGTTCTTTATAGTAAACTTATTCAACTGCCGATAGTCGATACACATCCGTAATGACCCATCTTTCTTCCGCACGAACAGGACTGGAGCACCCCAAGGTGAAGTGCTAGGCCTAATGAAGCCCTTATCCAGGAAGTCCTTTAACTGCGCCTTCAACTCTCGCAGCTCTGCCGGGGCCATTCTATATGGAGGGATAGAGATCGGTTGAGTGTCAGGCAACACATCAATGCTAAACTCAATCTCCCTTTCTGGAGGAAGGCCTGGGAGTTCATTTGGGAAAACATCTGGAAATTCATTGACCATGGGGATAGATTGTAGAGTAGGCAGCTTCGCCTTTGCATCCCTAACGCGAACAAGATGATAAATGTAAACTTTTGAGATCATTTTCCTTGCCTTAAGATAGGAAATAAACCTACCTTTCGATGTAGCAATGTTCCCCTTCCATTCAATGATGGGTTCAAGAGGAAATTGAAACTTAACCATCTTCATACGATAGTCAACATTTGCATAGCATGAGGCCAACCAGTCCATTCCCAGTATCACATCAAAATCAACCATTTCTAACTCAAATAAATCTGCCGAGGTTTGACGACTACAAATCATCACAGTGCAACCTCTATATACCCTTCTAGCAATCACAGAATCTCCTATTGGAGTAGATACCGCAAGGGGTTTACTTATCAATTCGGGTTCAATGCCAAACTTATTAGCCACAAAGGGTGTAACATATGATAATGTAGATCCCGGATCAATCAACGCATATACATCATAAGAAAACACAGATAATATACCTGTAACAACATTTGGAGACGACTCGAGATCCTGCCGACCTACTAGAGCATATGTTCGATTTTGAGCACCACTCGAACTCGGCCCTGCACCTCTACCTCTACCACGACATGTCGACTGCTGAAAACCCCGTGCTGGAGGTCGAACTGATGAGGAAGAACCAGACACAGATCTAGTCGGCTGAGCCATACCATCACATCCCCTGTTAGGACAATCCCACATCATATGGCCAGGCTGTCCGCAAGAATAACACGCATCAGAGCCTCGACGACACAGTCCAAAGTGGGCCTTGCCACACTGATCACAACGTGGTGTTGGGGGCTTCGTCTGACTAGTATCCCTGTGATGTTGCGATCCAGATGCCTGCGAACTCTGACCCGGACTAGAATAGGATCGATCATATCGAGGCCTTTGAAACTGTGGAGGAGCACTAGCTACAGATGGCGCCGAACTCCTCAAAGACTGGGGCCTGGCGCTGCCTCTGAAGTCATCAGAATACCTTGCAAATCTTGCCCTCTTATGCTGGCCCCTATCCTGCTCCCTATCTGCCCTCTGCTGGCGCTTACGATCCTCTAGGGTCTGAGCATAAGCTTGAATACGGGAAATATCCATGCCTTCTACCAAGGAGGCTGTCATACACTCATTTATCGGATGGGGTCCCAACCCGTTCACGAATAAATGCACCCTATCACACATCTCGGCCACCATATGGGGAGCATACCTTGCTAAAGAATCAAACTGCATACTATACTCTCGCACACTCATATTACCTTATCTAAGGTTCTAGAACTTATCAGCTCTAGCTTGTCGTATCTCAACTGGCAAATAGTGACGAAAAAAGGCCTCAGAAAAATCCTTCCACACAGCTAGAGGCGCGTTCGGACCCCTGGATCTCTCCCAACTATCATACCAAAGAACCGCTAAATCTCGTAGCCGATAAGAAGCCAACTCTACTGTCTATGTATCACTAACATGCATAACCCGTAGTGTACGATGAACCTGGTCAATAAAAGTCTGCGGATCCTCCTTGGGGTCTGATCCGGTAACCACTGGAGGGTCTAAATTAATAAAATCACGAACTCTTGTACTAACTGGTTTATCAGCAGCACCTGTATTCTGCCTCTGAGCCTGAGCGGCTACCAAGCTAGTCAATAACTGCAAAGCACTCCGCATATCCTGGTCTGTAGTGCCAGACGGAGGAGCTGGAGGTGTTGGGTGCCACCTAATATCCTCCTGGAGGAGACGGAGTAGATGAGGTATGAGACGGCATCTCACTCTGAGCCTCAATTTGGCCTGCTCTGGCTTGGGGCACCTGACTGGTACCCTCTCCCGCAGCTGTATCAAGCCGTCTACTAATTGTTTGTTTCCAAGTCGAAGGCATTGCTTGAAAGAAAACAAGGTGAATATTAGAGAAGAACACTTATGACTCAACTCTATGCACGATCTAGATTCGGGAAGAAGGTAACAACCCTAGATGTCATGTAGCCTCCCGATTATAAATGTGGCGCGCTACACATCCATAATCAAGACTCTACTAGACATGGCTCATAGACAATCCCTAGGACAGACTTGCTCTGATACCAAGTTTGTCACGACCCAAACCGGAGGACCATGACTAGCACCCGACCATACTTGCCGAGCACCAACGTACATTTTATCTAACCTTCTTTATTATCTTTTAGGCTGACGAGACCAATATAAATGGTAGACATGGATCATGAACAACCAACAATAAAATATGATTGCATGAACCTACATAACATGGGATGACCGGACAATCAAGAAACTATATACATATGGTACAAGCTACCACGCTAAAATGAAAGACTATACAACAAAAACCAGCCGACAAGGCATACCAAACTATACATGATTCGACACTTGTCTATGAGCCTCTAAAGGAACATAAGTGCTGCAACATAGCCGGAACAGGGCCCCGACATACCCATAATGTCTATAACAAAAATGCATACCAAGACCAAGGCAAGTCCGGAGAAGGGATCTCGCCTATCACCGCTGAACTGGACAACCTACTGTGATGGGGGAGCTACACCTGCCTGTCTATCAGGACCTGCAGCACGACATGCAGCGTCCACAAATAAAAGGACGTCGGTACGAATAAAGTACTGAGTATGTAAGGCAGAGAACCATAAATATGAACAACAATGTGAGCAGGGGTAGAGAATATACAACCTGTAACATCTTAGTACCTCTGAGGGCTACGGACAAGAAATATATGATACATATGTATAAATACATAATCTTTTAAAACATACGCCTCTGCGGGCATCATCATCATCATATCGTACCCGGCCGTAATAGGCTCGGTAAAAACATACCCGGCCATTATAAGGCTCGGTAGAATCGTACCCGACCACATGGAGATCGGTAACCCAACTGATCAGTGGTTGCACAATAGGTGCCATACCGGCCGACTATAGCGCGGCTCGGTAGAGTAAAATAGATACATATATATAATGCATGCTCGAGTCATGGAAACACCTTGTAGACCTTTCGGAATGACGTAAAGTCGGTATCCTATGTACAACTTATTAGGACTAACTCTTCACTATGAACCTTATAGGAATCAGGAAGTACCAAGAAGATTGATAACATAAGAATAAGAGAAGCAACATCAACATCAATCGTTCCATAAGAAGGGAAACAATGTAAGTACTGCTTAGCTTCTAAGAATAGAGTATCTTTGGAAGCTCGTTCATTACATTATGTTAATCGGAGTCGTGCAACAGAAGGAAAGGGATAGCCACACATACCTTGTATATACTGCCACAACCTCAAGCTATGCAAACGTCACGACTCCTTAGTCTACAATAGGAGAAATGACACTACGTTAACGTTTAAGCGTCGCAACTATTATGTACCAATCACAACCTATTTTGTGATGAAACGGACAGCACCTCCCCTATATGTATGACTTCACACCATTCAAAACAATCACCAAACAGCCTAAACAACATCAATAATAAACATATTGAGCCTCCCAAAACAGTCCACACACAACCTAATCACATTATACATATGACGGCCACCATAGTCGTACCAAATGACCCAAAACTATTACGAAGAACTAGCAGACCACAACCCAACATATATATGGTGTTTCTACACACCCTGCCTCCTCCAAAACTCCACAAAACAGTAATAAAAACGTAGCCCAACAGCAGCCCAACAGCAACACAAAACAGTCCACAAAACAATCCGCTACAAGTGAATAACTTGAACTCACGGCTTCCGATCACCGTCCCGTGAGTTCTTACATGTATATAACGAATTACCATGAATTTACAGCAGAATAAATGTATGAAATATAGCAGTAAACTCATCTTTGTTGTTGGATAACTCAGCCTTTAACTTGGTTCTTCAAACTCTAGTGTTTACCCCCAATTTGAACTTGAAAGAGAGGGAAAATCAATTAGGGTTTGTGGATAATTTTTGGGAGGAATTTTGCAGGGTCTTAGGTCTGGTTATTTGTGAAATATAAAGAGGTATATATTTCAGAAGATAAGCCTTTTAATGGGCTGCTTTTCTGACCCGAAATTCCCTCTTTTGGGCCGACATTTAACCAAGTAGGTGACTCACCTACTTGCACCTAGCAGCTTGTGCAGTCTCACGAAAATGTCTATATCTCTCTATTCCAATGTCGTATTGCTAAACCGTTTAATGCATTGGAAACTAGACTCATAGATCTTCAATTTGGTGGGTAGATCACCCCGTAATTCCAAGTATATTGGGAGAAATACTTAATAACATTTGACCTAAAGTTTAGGTAAAACTATGAACCTAAGTTGCAATAACTTTTGTCGACTTTTGTTTCATAACTCGTTTGACCTCAAGAATTATGATACGGATATTATATGATTCAAATACCTTAAATCATGACCTCCTAAGTATACTAAGCATCTATAGGTTTACCCAAAAGTACGAGTTACAGCATCCTTGATTCGTTTAACTTCTAATACTTGTTAATCACCCTTATGCACCCTTGTATCACTTAAGATTAATCGGATTAACTTCTTATCATCTCAAGGATAATTTCTTCTTGGATTTGTGTTATCTAACTTATGGAATGAACTAACGTGTGTGGATATGGATTGTAACAAAAATACACCCGCACATTACTAATGTGCATTGATCTTTTTAGAAGAGACAAAATAAAAAAAGACAAATACAAAAAGAAAAAAACAAGAAAAAGGAATGGACGAAAATTGGAGAAGAAAAAGGAATGGACGAAAATTAAAGAGAGAAAAGACAAAAAAAAAAAAGTTAGATAAAAAAGGTGAGAAAAGGAAATATGAAAATATATAGAGATACACATACTACTGTACATCATCTTTCTCTTCCGGAAAAAATACATAGGAGACACTGTTCGGTCTTCTTCTTCTTGAAGAAGGCAACTGAAAAAGACCTCCTGAAAGACCGGACCTCCCCAGTGTTCGTCTTCTTCATTTTTGGAAAAAGATGACCAAAAGCGAAAAACAGCCAGAACATCCTTAAAAATTGCCTGGAATAAGCTGAAAATTGCCCGTGAAATAACCCCTCAAACTCGACAAAATCAGCCGAGAAACAGCTCCTTTTAAACCCACAAAACCAATTACAAAAATCATAGTTGTCATCATTCCTTAACCCCAAAATAGTAGGTTAGATTGTTGACAATTCCACCGTGAAACAGAACCAAAACTTCAGTCTAGTTTGAGGTCACCGACGAGATTACGAGTTCCGGTCGTTGGTCAGACTCCTATGCTTCGTTCACCTTGGGAGTGCAGCTGTAATATTCAAGACAAATTTATCAATATAAATGTCGATCTTCCCATTTCATTCCGATTTATATGGTGTTTGCTCAAATTTCCGTAAGCCTATTTTTATATTTTGTTATTCTTCATTTGTTTTTACGTTAATTGCTTTCTTCTACTTAAGAGTCTTAATCTGCTTCTCTGCCCAAACTCCCATAAATGCTTTAGATATTTTGGTTTATTTGGTTTAATTGTAATTTATTTACTAAATAATTTAATGTGTTATTTCTTGTATTGTTAAGTGATTAGTTAGACTAATATAGTGGATTAACTATTAAAGAAGAAAGAGCAGGGGTTACAAAACTTAAGTTAGCTTTCATTCGTACTGTTAGGTTGGCTTAAGCAATTATTGAGCAATACAGATTTTGAAGACTAGTATCCAGTTTTGGAATTTACTTATTTTTACTTTTTCTTAAGGATATTTTAATCCTATGAACAGCCAATTTTGCTGCTTCAAGTCGGAGTAGTGACGTTAAAATTGAGAACTGATGGACTCGGAACCGAATTTTAATTTATATTAAGCATGAACCCCGTAGTTCGCTTAAGTTGAATATAATTCCTTTATTTTACTTAGATGTGTGCCATTTTCATTAAATAACCCATGGCCATCACGTAATTAATTTTAATCCTTAGAATTCGAGCGTGCCATTTAGCAAAGTTTCCATGGCCCTCGCAAAGTTAAAAACGCGTAGTTCCTTTAGGCACGTATTTTTAATAATTTTACCTTCCTAAATACGGGTGTGCATTTCATGCAACCAAATTGAATAAAAATGTATCGAGGATCCGGGTGTATTTCATGTGACGTGATTCGAAAACATATTCTTAAACGACGTTCACTTTCTTAAATAAAATAATTTGACAAAAAGATGTAATTAATTTTTAAATTGCACAAATAGGATAACATGGTATAAATCAGATAAATAAGTCGAATATGACAGTTGAGCAACCGTGTTAGAACCACGGAACTCGAGAATGCCTAACACCTTCTCTCGGGTTAACAGAATTCTTTATCCGGATTTCTGGTTCGCAGACCGTAATATAGAGTAAAATCTTTCCTCGATTTGGGATTCAACCGGTGACTTGAGATACCATAAATCTCTTAAGTGGTGACTCCGAATCTCTTAATAAATGAATCCATTTTTGATTGTCCTTTAATTGGAAAAAACTCCTTCGCACCCTCACGGGTTAGCGGAAAAAAGAGGTGACACAACTCTGGCGACTCTGCTGGGGACTATTAACCCAGAACCACTGGTTCAGGGTTAGAAATTCGAGCTTAGAATAATTGTTGTATTTGTCTTTGTTTATTATCTAATATTTTTATATGATTTATGCTTAATGTGCAAAATGATAATTTTTACCGCTTTGATATTATTTGAACTGTATATATGAACTGTGCCGAAACACTTCTCTTCTCACCTCCCGGAATGTGCTTACTGGTTGAGACCCCCTATTCTGTTAGTGTCTTATCTTAAAATAAGAAAGAGGTTCGGAAAGTTTCTAAGCCGGCTGGCCTTTTGGTTCCCGGAAAGGAGCTCCTTCCTCGACTTGAGTTGTCTGCTCGGGTACATGATTTAAAACAAATACCCAGGTTTTTAACATAGTATAACAAAACTTCATACCGGATCCCTAGTAGGAACGCTTATTTGCACCATGTTGCATTTGACTTAGGGGACTCAACACAGGGATTGGGTCCGTCTAGACAGGCAACCTGAAATGAAAAGATCATCCTGCTGCATTCTATTTGTTTTATGCATTTATTTGCGTCAGACTTGCATGCTGACCGAGTTTTTAATATTGAGAAAAATGGAAAAAGGAAAATTTGTTAGTTTCAAAATAGTTTGTTTTTTAATTAAAAAGAAAAAAAAACGTTTTTCTTTTTCAAATTTAAAAAAGTGTGATTATTTCTTAAAATAAAAGAAAAAGGTTTAGTTTTTTTCAATAAAATAAAAAATAGTCTGTTTCATTTACAAATGTAGCTTATTTTCTTTAATCGACCTACGCGGGTTTGATTCTCACCGAATGTGAGATGCGTAGGCAACCCTCATTAGGTCCTTAATTTTTTGTCGTAAATAAGTCGGTGATGCCATTTTCAAAACAGCCGAATGTTCCCGAAAGGGACGCCGGAAGGTTGATTTTCATAAACGGTCACCTTGGGTCATTTTTTAGATTTTTGCTCGGTTGACCCACACAGCCTTAAAATCTTCGTCCCCGAGATGCTGAAAGGCCGTGTTTGCAATATCGGATTTTCTATTTTTGAAAAAATAAGAAAAATAGTCATAAATAAGTCGGTGATGCCGCTTTGTCAAATATAGCCGAATGTTCCCGAAAGGGATGCCAGAAAGATGACTTTGCATAAACGGCCACATTTGGTTATTTTTAGTATTTTGGTCAGTTAGTTAACGCAACCCTAAAATCTTCGTCCTCGAGGCGATAAAAGGTCGTGTTCGCAATACCGGGTCTTTTGTTTTAATTCGAAAAATGTGTGTCAAAATTTTAATTTTTGTCATAAATAAGTCGGGTGATGTTGTTTTTGTCAAAAATAGCCGAATGTTCCCGAGAGGGACACCAGAAGGCTGATTTTGTATAAACAGCCACCTCTGGATCATTTTTTTTAGATTTTGACCGATTGACCAACACAGCCTTAAAATCTCCGTCTTCGAGGCACTGAAAGGCCATGTTTTCAAAACCAGGTCTTTTCATTTTAATTATAAAAAAATGCGTTAGTTTATTTGTGAATGCTGTTTGGATTTTGGTCAAAATAAGCCGAGCCATCCTTTGTAGTGTTTTACCCCGTTCTTGCCCAAAATAGCCTTAGAGTATTTTTCAGTTGTCGAAAGGCTATTTTCATAAAAGAATGGTCAAGTTTGTAAAATAATCCCTCCCAGCCTCAAAATTTGTGTGAAATTGAGAAAGGGCCACGTTTGCAGAAATAGCCATCCGGTTGAAATTGGCAAAAAGGGAAAGAATATGCTAGTTTTTTTTTAAAGATTTATACTCCCTCCGTTTCAATTTATGTGAACCCATTTTCTTTTTGGTCCGTGCCAGAAAGAATGACCTCTTTCCTTATTTGAAAACAATTTACCTTTATGCAATGATTTATAGCCACACAAAATATATGTGCTTCATTTTACACCACAAGTACAAAAGTCTTCTCTCTTTTCTTAAACTCCGTGCCCAGTCAAATATGTTCGCATAAATTGAAACGGAGGGAGTATTTCTTTTGATTAGAGCATATGATGTCTCATTTTCAAGTATGTAAATTCTTTTTGGCAAAGTTTGTTAGTATGGTCAATTTTTAAAACTTTGTAATCAAGTTTGTTTTATTTTTAAATTTTTTTAAAACAAATTAAAAAAAACTTGTTTTATTGTTGTTGACCTTTTATTGATGCGAACTACATATGGTTTGATTCATGCAGGGTCATGATACGTAGGCAATCTCCATAAGATTCGACCACAACTAAAAAAGCAAAAAATAAAAGAGAAAAAGGCATGGTAGAAACGGTCAAACTCCCTAGGTATATTGCAATTGTAATATGTGTTAAAAGTTCAATACTGACAAGTTTGTTGTTTTCCAGAAGTTTCAAACAGTTAGCTCATTAGAACGTACCGACAGATCACCATTACCAAGCAAGATCTAAAAGGGTCATATCAAAATGCATGTCCAACTCGGAGAAAGGTGTTGAGGAGAAAATATGGAAAATCAAATGCTAAAAGAGGAAGTAGAAAGGTTGATACAAGAGATGAAAGAAATGTACCTAGCACGGGCTAGGGTGAAACAGATACCAGCCCTTCCCGCTACTTCTACTCTCCCACCGGTACAAACTCCGGAATACCCTCCCCATGGCCCTTCGACAAGTTTCCCAAGTTACCACTACTATCAGGGAAGAAATCCTTATGATCCCCCAGCTCTGCCACCCAAACAGAACCCTCCACCACCAATTACCCCTATTTTCGTAGCACCCCCATCGGCCACACTTCAAAGATTTTCCAGCAATCTTGTATTCCAAACTCAGGATCATCAATATTATTCTCCTAAATCCACTTTCAAAGCATCTGAACCTTACCCGTTCTCTCTTCAGCTCGACAACCCGGAAGCGCCTGAAAAATAGAACAAGAATCCAGAGCAGGAAGAAATGGTTCGGGAAGTAAAGAGCCTGTGAGCACGTGATTTTTGCACTAGGCAATAAAATTCTAAAATTAAAAAATAAATAATAACTTTGAGTGCAATTGCATGTCTTTTTTGAAATTAGATACATTTTGTGTGTTTGAATAATTAGAAATTAGAAAATAAAAAAAAAGTAGGTGAAATACATGTTTTTAATTAATATAGTTTAAGGAAAAATCAACAAAAAGAGCATTAATAACGGAAATTAGGGACAAATAGTAGAAAATTACTAAAAAATGTCAGAAAATTATTGAAGGTAGGAAATTAAGTAATTCAAATAAAACAAAAAGGAAAAATGAAAATACAAAAAAATAATTTCACAAAATAATTAAAATACCAAGAAAATACAAAAATATAATAAGATTGGGCCAATTTAATTCTGAATTAATGGCCCAAATACATTGGCCCAAAAGGACTGGCCCGTCTGATCCAAAGCAGATTAATCTCAGTCGTCCGTTTGAGAAATCCAACGGCTGAGAAAATTAAGTGAATATCAATTAGTTAATTAATTTCTGAGATCTAATCTTAGCCGTCCAAAGCTTTTGATCTAACGGTTGAAGGCATAAACCTCATGAGAGCTGAGACGTCGTCGTTTGGCAATGTCAAATCTTGACCGTTGATTATCAATGATCCAACGGCCAAGAACTCCTCAGTGTCCCCGAGTATATAAGGCCCATGTTTCTTTGAGACCGGCCATATTACACAATCCCAAACCCTAGCCGCCTATCCCTTCCCATCTTCGTCTCCTTCACCCTCTTCATTAGCCGCCGGCCATGGAGACTGTCGCCTCCTATGGCGGTTTCCGGCCACACCCCTTCCCCTGCTTCTCCTTTTTTCTTCTTCTCCATCTCAAACTCTACCCAAAAAACCCAAAGAACCTCTGAAACCCTTCCTTTCTTGTAACTCTGGTCATCGGAGTTCACCGCCGATGACCAAACCCATGAGAACCCATCCCAGCTTAACACCATAGCACCCTCGTGACCTGATCTATCACCCCCCACACCTAGTTTCTTTCGAATCTTTCTCCTCCGTCTCGAATCTTCAAAAATAGGTCGCCGGAACCCTAACTCCGGCCGACCTAAAAATCCACCCTCAACAAAACCTCTCCCCCTTGATACCCCAAACCCATTTCTACCATTGAAACACTGAAAAGACTTCATCTTGAAGTCTGAAAAGAAAATCAGAAAAGAAAAATAAAGGAAAAGAAAAGAGAAAGACTGGAAAAGAAAAAGAAGAAAAAAAGAAAAGAAAATAGGAAGCTCAGGGGACAGTCCCTGCGAGCTAAGTACCTCCCCCTCTTTATTTGCTTCCTTTATTTGTTTTGTTTGCCAGTTCTTGTAATTTTTGTGTGCCTCTTCTGATAAAGTTAGAACTAGGGTTTTAGTCTTCAAGAAGTCTTAGTTTGTTTGTTTGCTTTTCTATTTAAAGGATCTGTTCTTCTTCATCTTATCTATTTCTTTCATGTTTTAGATTAGGGTTTGGTCTTTGGGAAATCTCGTTTAGTTGTTCTGATTCTTATCATCTTTACTTCATATCTCTCATTCTTATCACGCGTATGTTTAGATTATGGACTTTTTCTGTTTGTTCTATCTCTCCATGTCTACTCTGTTAGAATTATTTTGTCTTAGTTTGGTTGCTCTTTGATCCTGGCAAACCATGTTCTCTTCTTTTACTGCTTTATGGGTTTTTACTTATGTGTGTTTATGTCAATGAACATCTTAAGTATGATTTGGGTTTTCACTGATTCATTTAGCATAAAGAAGTTTTTAACTAAGCATGTTTAATAATAATTGACACTATGTTGTGAAATGTGAGCTTGTAAGTCTAATTGATTAGGATTCAACAATACTCAACCCTTTCCTCTGAATTTTGATTAATTGGTAAACAACTCTGATTTCATTGGCTATGTGTGCAATTATTTGTGAAACTGGCTATGTTTGTAATAGCTTTGTGTTAATGTGAACACTGTTAATGCCTATCATGCCTAGGTGATTTAGTTATAGCTGCAATAGTATTAAGACTCATAAGTAGTTAACTTTGAAAACATGAATTAAGTGTTAATAGGCTAAAACTGAAAATCACAAAAATATGCTATAAGTTAAATAAGTGACCAAGAGTGGTCAATTTTGCAATTGACCTACTCTATTAAGTCTCGCACGCTGGCCAACACTTAAGTAGGCTAGTAGTGTAATAAATTGGTTTAAGTCTTCAAGACTTGACTTACCAAGGCCCTGATTGAGCCATGGTCACAGGTGGCTAGACCTGCAAAGGTCTTAGCTAGGCATGTGTTCAATAATGGGCCTCAATTGCAAAACGCCAAGTCCAATCTTGAGACTGGCCAAATCTTAAATAGTTTAATAGGGTAATAAGCAGGCTAGTCCTGCAAATCAGTTTAATTAACAAAAAATGAAACAAAAACTGGTTAAAATTGATATAATTCTTAAGTCTAATATGGCTACTCCTTAAATATGGATGCAGAGACTGGCCATTAGTTATAAGAGCTGAAGCTCTGAAAACTTGACCTAGGTAGGTCGGGTAATTTAGCAATGCCTTTGAGGGCATATAAGGAACTTGAAATGGCAAATAAGTAGATTTAATAAAGCCTATAGGGATATAGGAGACACTTGTGCTCTTGATTTCTGCAATTTTACAGAGAATTAAGGGCATATTGGTCTCAATGAAAAGGTAAATCAGTAAAAACCAATAACAAGTAAGGGTACCTTAGTAAAAGCTCCAAAATAGAATAAAAAAAAACCTTCCAGCACATGCGGGAAGAGATCATGTAACAGATTTAGGGTGTAAAGTGTAAGATTTGGTAAATTAGGAGGGGAGGGAAATGGGATTATTCTCTATCTTTTCCCCCAAAAAATTTCACTTCTCTTCACCTATAAATACTCCCTTCCATGACTAGCTTAAGGGCTGGGTTTTCAATAGAAAAATTCAGAGAAGAAATATAGATATATAGAGTAGAATAGGCTTGATTTTCAGAGAATCATACACTAGAATAGCTTATAGTTCCCTGGTTTTCGAGTTGAAGTTCACATTTGGAGTCTGTTTGGGATTTCTGCTTCTCTTGCTGGGGTTTCTATTGCTGTTGCTGTGTTATTTTGCTCATTTGGAACACAAATCTTCACTGTTGCATCCCTGCCGAGATATTTGCTGTGCCTATTTCTGCTCCCCGTAGAACTCATCGGTTTATTTTGCTGAATCAGGTACGCTTTTGTTCAAGGCTATGTAATGAAGAAGCTCTGATGAAATGAAGTTTCAAGTGTTAAAATGTCTGATGGTCTCCTGCATTTGCT
This sequence comes from Nicotiana noctiflora, assembly GCA_032618575.1. Classification (NCBI taxonomy): domain Eukaryota; kingdom Viridiplantae; phylum Streptophyta; class Magnoliopsida; order Solanales; family Solanaceae; genus Nicotiana; species Nicotiana noctiflora. The sequence goes on from JASVEL010000069.1 coordinate 118,156, forward strand.
ATTTTCTAATTAGTTACTCTAGTAATTCAGTAGTGTAGCATCCTATGTATAAGTGAAAGTATGGACAAAAACAATGTAATATGTAGTGAATGGTAATAGCATAGTCGTAGTAGTTAGATCGCTTAGCTAAATAGGTAAAAATCGTAAAACAAGGTTAAATAACCCTAACATGAATCAGTAACAACGAGTTCATAGTAGTAATATCAATCATGCTCACGTAGTTAGTCGGTTCTAGAAATCAATATCTGGATTTGGATAAGTTTAAAAGAGGAAACAACCAGATGAAGTAACAACTCGGGTGAAACTGGCTTTGCGATATCAAACAAGCTAAATTTGTAGTAAAACCAGTAGTATAACTGCGCACCTGTGAATAACTCATTTTAGCTTTAGATAATCTGAATATTGTTTGTAGGTAGTTGAACTGTTTAGTTTAATCATGCTTCATATATAGTTAAACCACTTCTTAATCTCTTAGCTAGTAAGTAACTCAGATATTAGTGTAAATTCATCATTAGAAAACAAAAGTGAAAACAGTCTTTTAATTCGATTCTCATGTACATTAGACAGTTGTGATTTAGAGTTAACATTGACAATTTGTATAGTGATCTCTCCTTGGTAAATAAAAGCGCAATTTTAATTTATTCTTAATTCCAGATGTCTGTTTTGTTATAAGTTCTTTGTCTTTGTTTTTTCATTAATTATTGCTTCTATTTGGTTTGGGCCTAATGTACAACGTGGGCCTGGACTGTATTCGAAAATTCACTGGGCTATTAAACAAAAGCCCAAAGCCAGTCTGGGTCACTAAGACCCAGATATATGTGATAATCTATTAAGTATAGATCCGGAAGTCCATGCCTAATAACAATGAAACAACAATGGCCTAGACTCACTTTCTGGAGTTACATTTGATTAATAATGATTAAGGGAAAAACATTGATAAAAAAACATAGTGATACAATAAGTATGGACTATAAAATTAAACCGGGATGAGCCTCACATGATACCAAATAGTGGGCCCCCCTTTAGTAAAAAGTAATATATACAATAGATTCGGGAAAGCTAATAGCGAATTCCATAGCTTCTCCCAAAAGATTTAAAAGCCGTTAAACGTTATTTAGGCACGACTTAATATACCTTCCTTAAATACGAGTGCGCACTTGGTGCGACTCAAATCCCAAATCCCGGCGAAGCCGAAATGTATTAAAAGTCACAGGTGTACTGGTTGCGGTGTGACTCCAAGTACGTTTTCGCGACGTCTCAATTCTTAAAATATTAAAGTCGGAAACACATACCTATTGCTAAAAATGTATAACAAGTCATATAAGATCGAGAACGACGGTTGAGCGACCGTGCTAAAACCACGGAATCCGGGAGTGCCTAACACCTTCTCCCGGGTTAACAGAATTCCTTATCTAGGTTTCTATTTCGCGGACTGTAGTACAGAGTCAACTTCCTCGAATTCGGGATTAACCGGTAACTTGGGACACCATTATCTTCCCAAGTGGTGACTCTGAAAATTAAATAAAAATCTCTGACCGATTGTCCTTTATTTGGAAAAACTCCTTCCTCCTAGTTATTGTATCCTTCTTGGGTATTTAAACATTGAGGTACACCCAACGTATCTTTTCAAATGGATCGGTACAAAAGGGGTAGTAAAAAGGGAGGTGTGACAGCTCTGGCGACTCTGCTGGGGACAAGCAACCCAGAACTTCGGTTTCAGGGTTTAAGAATTCGAGCTCATTAGAATCGCCGTCCTCGATATTATTTGACTTTGTTATATGTTTTGAACAACATGCTATGTGTTTTACCGCTTTGATATTATATGGATTTTATATATAAATTGTGCCGAAAACCCTTCTCTTCTTCACCCCCCGGAGATGTGCTTACTGGTTGAGACTCCCCTTTCTGTTAAGTCACACTTAAATTAAGAAATAGAGGTCGGATAAGTTACAAAGCCGATTGACTCCGCGGGTCACCGGTACGTAGCCCCCTCCTCAATTCGATTTGTCCGCTCGGGTACACAGTCTAGCACTCTATGAAACCATAAGATATTGAACATAGGTCTAGAACGATTATTTGCATCATAACTGACTTAGGGGACTCAATACAGGGGTTGGGTCCGTCTAGGACAGGTGACCTGGTAATTAAAGACCGAGCATACTATGTGTTGCATTTAAATTGTCTTTGATTATTATGCGAACCGGCAAAATTCCCAAGAGTAGAAAAAGAATATTCGAAAAAAAATAAAAAAAGAGAGAGATAGAACTAGTGATAAAAGAGTTGTTGGAAGATCTGAAAATTTGGAAAAAAATGGCTTTGTTGCTGAAATAATTGGTCAATTAATCTGACCAAACTACGTAGGTTTGATTCTCACCATTAGGTGTGATACGTTGGCAACCCTTGAACGGGTCCAACCACCCTTTTAGAAAAAGACCAAAAATATTTTCTTTTCAAATAATCGAGGTGATCGCTATTTTTGGAAATGGCCGAATGTTCCGAAAGGACACCGGAAGGCTGTTTTGGCAAAAATGGCCACTTCGAAAGTCATGTTTCCCCTTTTCAAAAAAGTAAAAATGAAAATTTGCTTTGAAAAATATTTTTCCTTTTTTCTAAATAAAATCGCCTTAATAAATGTGCAGGATGAGCACGATACAGAATGAACCTTTCACTCTAATGAATAGAATCCCTTTGAAGCTAAGACTATGGTGGAACGACATGGGACTGGAAGGACAAAATTGGGTCAAATGCTACTTAAAGGATCTTACGGGTTTAATTGACATAATTCCCCGAGGTGATATAATTCGAGTACTTGTCACATGCTGGGATCCTGCGCACAACGTTCTACATTTTTCGGACTTTGAACTCACTCACACTCTTGAGGAAATTGCTTACTATATAGGGAAAAATGAGGTCCCCTTAAAAGAGAAATACCCGGTGGCTCCCAGAGCAGTAACGGTGCACCGTTTCCTGGACTCTTTGAAAATTGCTCGAAACGTCCACAACGAGGATTTGGCTAGTGGGTTTTGCTCCCTAAACTTCATCTACTGTAGATATGGACATGTCGGGGGTTTCAATGATCCCACGAACAAACTTTGTAGCAAGTCCAACCGAGCAAAATGGGAGGAGCATCGATGATTCGCTTTCCTAGTGGCGTTTCTCGGGATAATCATATTTCCAAGAAAGGACGGACACATTGATACAAAAGTCACCGGGGTAGCCAGCACTTTGGTTGTACAAGATAATTTTACTTTGGCTCCAATGATTATAGCGGACATCTACCATGCCCTGACTACATGTAAAGCAGGGTGCAACTTCTTTGAGGGATGTAACTTGATTCTGCAAATCTGGTTGATATAACATCTATGCCGTCATCCCTCGTTCTCAAGCTCTGGGCCGACTAAAAGAATGTGCCTCGAAGAATTCTATACGAGAACAAAAGAAATTAAGCTGTCGGAGGGAGTTAAGGATTGGATTTCATATCTACGATCGTTGATCGATAGCCAAATCGATTGGGCATATGGATGGTTGCCCCTTGATGAGGTGATTTACATGCCGACGGAGGGGTCACACTTCTTGATTATGGGTTTGAAAAGTATCCAACCTTATGCCCCGTACAGGGTCTTATGACAGCTTGGAAGGTGTCAAGTTATACCAAAGGATGGGGACCTCAGTTTGCAAGTAATAGAGATTAGTCCGGATGGGCATTCCCGGAAGCAAAGGTCCGACAGATTTGGAATGAGTGTCAAAATTTGAAAGCAAAAACTTGTGTGGAGAACAAAGCTCTGGGAGAAATATCGTCAGGGTACGCTGCATGGTATCGACGAGGTATTGAGCATGATCGACCATCAAAAAGACCTCACTTTTAGGATTTGGCGGAGCAGTCTAAGGAAAATAGAAATTGGGCGGCCAAAGAAAACGAGTACAAGGCCAAAATCAGCTTGCTAGAAAAGTAGTTGCGAGATCTCCAGTTTGAGAGCAGTTTGCAGGCAGCATCCGACGAAGGAGAATAGAAGCAGCTGAAAAAGGAAAATGAAATTCTGAAGGCTCAAGTTGCAAAAATGAAAATTGCATCCGAGACCCCGGTTCGCTTAGCCCGAGATGAGAAGTTAATTGAAAATCTTCGGCGCAAAGTGAATGACTACAGTTTCGATCTGGACAAAGCAGAAAAAGAGTTAGTCAGGGTTCGAAAGCAACTGGCCAAAGACGCTGAGGAAAGAGCTAGGTTGGTTCAGCAACTACGGAACAAACATGAGGTTAAGGTAGCTCGTCTGAGAAAGAAAATCATCACAGCCACTGTCAAGAGTAATAAGATCATCAAAGAATTTGAAGAAGAAAAAGAGCATTGTTACACGACTATGGCTCGGTTAGAGTTCGAGCTACAACAACTGCAGAAGGAGAACCAACACACCTTAGATGCTCGCGTCGAACAGATTAGCAGATTACTTCAAGAGAAAAGGGATCATTCGAGAGAGAATCGTCCATATTGCTCAATATATCACCCGAAAGTGCCAACTGTGTGAAGACATGTCCCGAACAACATTTGTATCAGCTGTGAAATTCTTTGTGAAGCAAGTCATGTCCGACCTAGATAGGCTCCAAAGTGGATTAGCATATAGGCCCGCGGCAAGACCGAACGACGTCTCGCGGGCACTAGGAGCATTAATGTATTCATATGGCATGCATTTTGTGTTCGTATTTCTTTTTGCATTAGTAGCACAACACCATCTTGTAAATCGATATTTTTGAATATCAATAAAAAATCAAAAGATGTTGCTAATCCTTTTCACTTTATATCAATTGTTTGTACGATAGGAAAATAAATAGGAACAAAAATCAATAAAGAAAAGAAGAAGGAAATAGAAAAGAGAGGAAAAGAAAATGAAAAAAGAGAGAAAAATGAAAGAAAGAAAAAGAGAGAAACGAAAAGAAGAAAAGAAAAAGAAAAAAAAAAGAGAAAAGAAAAGAGAAGGAAAGAAAAAGAGAAAGAGAAAAAGTAAGAAAGGAAAAAAGAATGATGTTGGTTCAAAATGGATCAAATGCCGGGATGATGCATGACGATCAAAGGCAAAAATTGTGATCTTTCCAATCGTTGCATATTATCCTTTTTAAGTACTAATTATTAACAAGTGTTGTTGTTTATGAGGAAACAGATTTCAGCTGGCAACTAGTACTCTGGCAAATCATCATTACAACACACGATCTAAGACTATGACAAAGGCTGTATCTCAAGAAATTGAACCAACTATCATGGACCCTGTGCAAGAAGAGGAGGTCGTGGATGTGGCAGGGATGAAGGAGGAAATGTATAAGCTCAAGCAGCAGATGTCAGAAAAATACCAAGCTTGGTCCAGGGGTCAACCCTTACCCGTATATCCAGCTAACCCAGCATATGTCCCTCCCGTCAATCCTAATCCCGAGCCACCTGCCATGAACTCATCATCCACGTACCCAAATTACCACCACTACTATGCCTCCACTTCTCAAGCACCACCACCACTGTCCGAACAGATTCCACCCTAGCCACCACAGGTTGCCCCAGTGTATGTTGCACCCCCACCTGTTGCTTTGCATAAGTCGTCAAGTGAACCAGTGTTCCATGTGCAAGATGCTCATTACTATCCGCCGGAGCCTACATTTAGGCAGCATGAATCTTATACCCCATTGATAGAGACAACTGAAGAAAAGCCCGTCAAGAACTTGAAACAAGAGGAAATGGCACGCAAGATGAGGAGTTTAGAGCAGTCTTTTCGTAACATACAAGGGCTAGGAGGCCAAGTGAGTGTAGGATACAAAGATTTTTGTCTGTTCCCAGAGGTGCAGCTCCCGGTTGGGTTCAAGCTACCTAAATTTGACATGTACGATGGACATGGGGACCCTGTAGCCCATTTCAGGAGATATTGCAGCTAGATGCGCGGTGCAGGAGAGAAAGATGAACTTTTGATGGCATACTTTAGCCAGAGTTTGAGCGATTCTGCGCTGGAGTAGTATACATGTCAGGATCACACTAGATGGTTCATCTGGGATGATCTAGCGCAATCATTTGCCAACCACTTCCAGTACAACTTGGAGATAATACCGGATAGGCTGTCGCTTACCAAGATGGAGAAGAAGCCCGGTGAAAGTTTTCAGGAGTACGGTTTTAGATGGAGAGAACAAGCGGCGCGAGTGGATCCGCCAATGAAAGAGACTGAAATGGTAGATTGTTTTCTGCAGGCCTTGGAGCCTACTTACTATGGCCATCTGGTGTCGGCTATTGGTAAGAATTTTAATGAAGTAGTAAAAATGGGGAGTTTCGTAGAGGAAGGGTTGAAAACCAACAAAATCATGAGCTTTTCTGCTATCAAGGCCACGAATCAGGCTATACAGACCGGGAATGGAGGATCTATTGGAAAGAAGAAGAAGGAAGAGGTTTCGGTTGTAGAAAGTAAACCATGGGCTCGGAGCCAAAACATATACCATCACCCACCTCGCCCATACCAACGATACCCACCAGCGCCTTACAACCCACCTCCACCATATTATCCACCCACTACTCCACATTACCCCATCCCACAAGCCCAACCTTACCCATCGCCCCTCATGTATGGCGAGCCCAAGTCCCACAAAACGTCTATCATACACAGAACACCTACCCTCCTTCCAGAACTTATAAAAACCCAAATAGACCCAACTTCCGACCTGATCCAGAGATGAGAAACAGAGCCCAAACGAAGAAAACATTCACCCCATTGGGGGAGTCTTACACCAGCCTCTATCATCGTCTGAAAGAATTGGGGATGCTGAATCCGATTGAACCAAAACTGCCAAACCCACATCCCAGAAACATTGACCATTCGGTTAGGTGTGAATATTGCTCTGGGGCACTGGGGCACGATACTGAAAAGTGTTGGCACTTGAAAACTGCTATACAGAAACTCATTGACAGTAGGAGGATTGAGGTACAGGCTCCAGAGACTCCAAACATTACTCAGAATCCATTGCCGACTCATCATGAGACACACATGATAGAGTTAGAACAAGAAGAGAGAAGCAGGAAGCCGTCCCAATTGGTTATGATGATAAAAGCCAATAGCAAGGTGGAGAAAGAAGTTGAGAAAGAGAAAGCGACAGATGAAGCACCGTTGAAGAAGTCGCTAGTGGTTGAGACTTTGAAAATTGTGGTGCTAGGGGTTAAGCCGTTATTGACAGTAAAAGGAGCATGCACGGAACCAGTGATCATAAAGCCAGTGGTGCAAATGCCTGTGGTTGATACTAAAACTATACCTTGGAAGTACAACAAGGTTACGGGGGGAGGTCAATGAAATACACGGCCTCACTCATTCCGGGCGATGCTTTGCCCTGGAAGAGTTAAGAAAAATGAAGGTGGTAAAGGAGAGTCATGTGAAGAAGCTGGTCTCTAAAGAAGAAGCAGAAGAATTTTTGAAGAAGATAAAAGCTCAAGCCTACTCGATAGTAGAACAGCTGAGAGAGACACCTGCACAAATCTTATTGATTTCATTGTTAATTCACTCATAGGAACACAGAAAGGCATTGTTGAAGATATTGAATGAGGCACATGTCCCCGAAAAGATCTCAGTCTACCATCTTGAGAAGATTACCAACAAGATTTTCGAGTAAAACGACATAACATTCTCGAACAATGAATTGCATGTTGAAGGGACTGAACATAACAAGGCACTCTATCTTACCGTCAAAAGTGAAGAATCAGTGGTTACTCGGGTTTTAATAGATAATGAGTCGAGTGCAAACATTTGTCCACTTTCGACTCTCGGAAAGCTGAAGATTAATCCTGACAGAATCCGGCGGAATAGTGTGAGCGTTCGAGGGTTTGACGGAGGAAATAAAAATACTTTGGGAGATATCATTTTGGAGGTCACCATCGGGCCGGTAGACTTTACCATAGAATTTCAGGTGTTAAACGTCACCGTGTCCTATAATCTATTGCTGGGTCGGCCATGGATCCATGCCGCTAAGGCCGTACCATCATCCTTGCACCAAATGGTAAAGTTCGAATGGGAGGAACAAGAAATTACAGTGCATGGAGAGGAAGACGCTTGCAATGCCATAATGCCCTTCGAGGAAGCAGATGGGGACAAGGGTCCCTGGGTGTACCAGGTGACAGACACTGTGATAGTGGACAAGATAGCAGAAGGAGAGAGCTTGTCAATCCCTACAGTGGCACCTGCCGCTGTGATGGTAGCCAAAAAGATGATCAAGAATGGATTTACGCCGGGAAAAGGGCTAGGAATAGCCTTGCAGGGGATAACTCAACCTGTCCATCCACCGGTAAACAATGACACCTTTGGCCTGGTCTTCAAACCTACCCACGCAGACATCCAGAATGCCAAAAGAACCAAAAAGAAAAATTGGACCCTTCCTAAACCAGTTCCAAAATTGTCCGACACCTTCGCCATGCCTGGTACAAAACGACATCTGACATCTGCTGCGTCGAGGTATACTGAGACTAGACCTGATGCGGAACTCCTGGCGAGGTTTGAAATGTTATTTGGGGAAGTGAACATGGTGGAGATGGACGAGGGTACCAGCAAGAAAGATATTCAGTTCGTGGGGTCTAATGTTGCACTCAATAATTGGAAGCCACTCCTTTCCCAATCAGGAAGGAGTCTTGGTAGTTAGCTTTCAAAATATATCATCATTTTCCAAAAAGACAATTTTATTTTTGTAGTCCCCACCCCATTGAAATCAAAATGTACCCAATCTTTGTTCATCTTTTGAAATATCAATGAAATGCAGTTTCTTCTTCTTTCTTCATTTTTTGCCTTATTTTATTTATTTTTCCTTTTTTCTTCCTTTTGTACAGTTCAATATGCGCTGATTCTGATGATATGTCATGCATGAAGGATTCCCGGCCCAGTTCTGACAATCGAATTATTATACAAAAAATTGAGAATGAGAGTGAAATAGAATATGAGGATGAGGAAATACTGGAGGAAATAAATAAGGACTTGAATCAATATGAGGAAAAACCCAAACCGAACTTGAGCGAGACAGAATCTATCAATTTGGGGAGTGAGGATAATGTCCGGGAGATAAATATTAGTGTACATTTCGAAGCTTTCCCCAGGGAAGAGTTGATAAAGTTGCTGCATGAATTCAAGGACATCTTTGCCTGGTCCTATGATGACATGCCCGGACTTAGCACTGATTTGGTGGTACATAAGTTGCCTATTTATCCTGAATGCCGGCCGGTAAAGCAAAAGTTGAGAAAATTCAAAACGGACATCAGCATGAAGATAAAAGAAGAGGTGAATAAGCAGTTTGAGGCAAAGGTCATACGAGTTACTAAGTATCCCACTTGGTTAGCAAATGTTGTGCCAGTCCCAAAGAAAGATGGAAAAACCAGGGTGTGTGTTGATTACAGAGACCTCAACAAAGCCAGTCCAAAGGATGACTTCCCATTGCCGAATATCCACATACTAATCGACAATTGCGCCAAACATGAAATTGGCTCTTTTGTAGATTGCTATGCGGGTTATCACCAGATCCTAATGGACAAGGAAGATGCGGAGAAATATGCTTTTATTACACCTTGGGGAACATACTGCTATAAAGTGATGCCGTTTGGATTAAAGAATGCCGGAGCTACTTATATGAGGGCAATGACCACGATGTTCCATGATATGATGCATCGAGAAATTGAAGTGTATGTGGACGACGTCATCATAAAGTCCAAGAAGCAACATGATCATGTCAGGGACTTGAGGAAGTTTTTCCAAAGACTCCGAAGGTACAATCTTAAACTCAATCCTCTGCGAAATGCGCTTTTGGAGTACCCTCAGGGAAGCCATTGGGATTTATAGTAAGTCGGCGAGGCATTGAACTAGATCCATCAAAGATCAAAGCCATCTAGAGTTTGCCTCCACCGAAGAACAAGAAGGAAGTAATGAGCTTACTAGGAAGGTTGAATTATATTAGCCGGGTCATCGCTCAGTTGACATCAACATGTGAGCCTATTTTCAAGTTGTTAAAGAAAGATGCAGCAGTGAAATGGACCGATGAATGTAAGAAAGCCTTCGATATAATCAAGGAATATTTGGCAAATCCTCCGGTGTTAGTTCCTCCGGAGCCGGGGAGACCTTTGATCTTATATTTGACAGTGCTTGATAATTCGTTTGGCTGTGTGCTGGGACAGCACGACGAGACAGGCAAGAAAGAGAAGGCTATATATTATCTTAGTAAGAAATTCACATCTTATGAGGTAAAGTATACTCAGCTAGAAAGAACCTGTTGTGCATTGACATGGGTGGCTCGGAAATTGAAGCACTATCTGTCAGCATACACCACGTACTTGATATCACGATTGGACCCTCTGAAGTATATATTCCAGAAGCCCATGCCTACAGGGAGACTTGCTAAATGGCAGATTCTGCTCACAAAGTTTGACATCATTTATGTAACACGTACGACGATGAAGGCGCAAGCAGTTGCAGATCACTTAGCGGAAAATCCAGTGGATAATAAATATGAGCCACTAAAGACATATTTTCCGGATGAGGAGGCAATGAATGTCGAAGAAATAGAACGAAGTGATAAGCCGGGATGGAAGATGTACTTCGACGGAGCCGTCAATAGTAAAGGAGTTGGTATTGGAGCGGTACTTATTTTAGAAACGGTTCAACACTATCCCGTTACCGCTCAACTTCGATTTTTCTGTACCAACAATATGGCCGAATATGAGGCGTGTATATTGGGATTGAGGATGACAATAGATATGGGTGTTCAAGAGATCTTGGTCATGGGTGACTCGGATCTTTTGATACATGAAATTCAGGGAGAATGGAAGACAAGAGATTTGAAATTGATACCTTATCGGCATTGTCTACATGAGTTGTCCCAAAGATTCCAATCCATAGAGTTCAAACATATCCCAAGAATGCACAATGAAGTTGCAGATGCTCTGGCCACACTATCCTCTATGTTACATCATCCGGATAAAGCCTATATAGATCCACTCCAGATATAGGTGTATGATCAGAATGCTTACTATTTTGCTGTGGAAAGAGAGTTGGATGGATAACCGTGGTATCACGACATCAAGGAATACTTGAAGATAGGGAAATACCCAGAGCAAGCCACTGGAGATCAGAAGAGAGCTGTAAGACGCTTAGCAAATGGTTTCTTCCTCAGTGGAGGAATTATATATAAAAGAACACCAGACTTGGGCTTGCTGAGATGTGTGGATGCACAGCAAGCTGCTAAGATTATGACTGAGGTGCACGCTGGAGCTTGCGGACTCCATATGAGCGGGTATATCCTAGCAAAGAAGATTCTGAGAGCCGGGTACTATTGGCTCACCATGGAGCGGGACGGTATCAAGTATGTGAGAAAATTCCACCAATGCCAAGTACATGGAGATTTAATACACTCCCCACCATATGAATTACATACGATGTCTGCACCCTGGCCATTTGTTGCCTGGGGCATGGATGTTATCGGACCAATAGAGTCTGCAGCTTCTAATGGACATAGATTCATTTTGGTCGCGAATGACTACTTTACTAAATGGGTGGAGGCAAAGACGTTCAAGGCGGTGAGGAAGAAAGCCGTGGTGGATTTTGTGCATGAAAATATTATATGCGATTCGGAATTCCCAAAGTCATTATCACAGACAACGGGGTCAACCTGAACAGTCACCTCATGGCGGAAGCATGCCAGAAATTCAAGATCATACATCGTAACTCTACACCTTACAGGCCAAAGGCAAATGGGGCAGTAGAAGCTGCAAACAAGAATATAAAGAAGATCCTTAGGAAAATGGTAGAGGAGTCTAGACAATGGAACAAGAAATTGCCCTTCGCTCTTATGGGTTATCGCACAATAGTGCGCACTTCTATCGGCGCCACACCTTATTTATTGGTGTATGGGATAAAGGCTGTTATACCCGCGGAAATTGAGATATCGTCACTACGAATCATAGCTGAAGTTGAGATAGATGACGAGGAATGGGTAAAAGCCCGACTGGAGCAATTAAATCTGAATTGACGAGAAGAGGTTGGTAGCGGTTTTCCACGGGCAATTGTATCAACAAAGAATGGCAGAGCATATAATAAGAAGGTGCGTCCTCGGAAGTTTAAAGTTGGACAACTTGTATTGAGGCGTATCTTACCACATTGGGCTGAAGCAAAGGGCTAATTCGCACCAAATTGGCAAGGGCCATTTATGGTATCACGGGTGTTGTCCAATGGGGCATTATATCTGACGGACGTTGAAGGGAAATGCGTAGAGACTGCTATCAATTCAGATGCGGTCAAAAGATATTATGTATGATTCCTTTTCAATTGTATGATAGTATTTTGTTGTGATTTTTGAACTGAAATGATGAAGGCATTTTATTCTCTATCCAAACACTTTTATCCATTGACATCCCCTTTGAGTCGTGTTCAATATATTCTTTCATACCCCTCTCTCGGAATTACTTATGAAACAAAAGAAAAGTAGCAAATAAAAAAAGAAAAAAAAAAGAGGAAAGAAAAGAAAAAAAAGAGAAAAAGCAAATGCAAGCAAAAGAAAAAGACAAAGAAATCGGGAAAAAGTCAAAAGAAATTCATGAATTTATGGCGTAGTCCGAACTACGTCTGACTTGATCCTGAAAGGGTACGTAGGCAGCCTCACTGAGGTTCAGTCACAATAAAGGAAAAATCCAAAAATCCCCCACATATTGAAACTGGGGCAGAAGTTATGTTTTATAATTCAGAGAGTTGTAAATATTTTTAAACCCTCGTAAGCTTTGAGCCTTTACACCTTTCTTTCTTAACTCATCCAAAAGCCACGTTACAGTCCAAACAAAGAACTTCTAATCAATTTCAAAAAATATTAAAATGCAATGAGAATAAAGGAAGATCGGTACATTGGACAACATCAGTGGTGCAGAAAAACAAAAGACAAAAGGAAAAATGAAAAATGAAAAATGAGAGAGTCTCATCAGTGAAAACCTTAACCGGCACTATGAGGCGACTGAAAAAAAAAGAAAAAAAATGAGAGAGTCTCATCGGTGAAAACCTTAACCGGCACTATGAGGCAACTGTGAGATTGAGAGAAATAAAAATGAGAGAGTCTTTTCAGTGAAAACCTTTACCAGCACTACAAGACGACCGTGAGGATGAGAGAGAATAAATAAGAGAGTCTTATTGGTGAAAACCTTTCATGGCACCATAAGGCGATTGCGAGGTTTATTATGAAAAAAAAAAGAAGAGAAAAGGCAACAAAAAATAGGATCGGTTCTGGTTGTAAGAAATTTGGAGTGAGAATAATGAATTGGACGAACTGGGTCGGAGTTTAAATACATGGCATGGTCAACAGAATCAGCCGACATACCCAGATAAGTTCTATCACTTCTCCAAAACACCCTTACCCTATTTCTGCATTTCATTGTTTGTCCTTTGAAGGCTAACTACCAGCTTCTGATGATAAGAGTTGAAATAACACTACATCAGAAAAGAAAGAACAGAAAGAGTTGAAAAGAAATAAAGGAGTTATGCAAATAGAGCCAAAAGAAAAGAAAACAAAAAGGTGAAAAAATAAGATAATATAAAAAGAGCTTGCAAAGGATAGTCAACTGAATGACCGCACGGCGGAAGTGAAGCAAAAGAGCAAAAGCAATAAGAGGCAGGAGCGGCAGATGCCAGTTGCCAGCATGCTTATAACTAATAAGAGTTTGTCTTTGTGATTTACACAGGAACAAATCGTCACTAATCACTTTAAAGTGAATGTGACCAATGTGGAAAGATAGAAAACATTAAAAACAAAGTTCAGCAAATAAATGGAGGAATCCATGGATGAAATCACTCAATCAAGAAAATACAAAAACATCAAGGAGGTATCATCTTCTAAATTCATACCCCGGTTGTCAAACTGAAGGAATATTTTTCTGCATTCGCATTTCATGCATCAGGCGCCCACCTGGATAACAAGGGAATATTTTTCTGCATTCGCATTTCATGCATCATGCGCCCACCTGGATAACAAGGGAATACTTTTTCTGCATTTGCATTTCATGCATCAGGCGCCTACCTGGATAACAAGGGAATACTTTTCTGTATACGCATTTCATGCATCAGGCGCCCACCTGGATAACAAGGGAATATTTTTCTGCATTCTCATTTCATGCAATATATTGCTGCAATTTTAATTTCTGTTCAGGCGCCCACCTGGAAAACAAGGGAATACCTTTCTGCAATTTTAATTTCTGTTCAGGCGCCCACCTGGAAAACAAGGGAATACATTTCTGCAATTTTAATTTGCGCAATTTTAGTTTGTGTTAGCTAACATGAGTAATACCGTAACATGGAAAAGCCCATACTGGGACAGAAGGAAAAATTTGTTGTTTTTGTTTTGTTTTGAGCAGGTATCGGTTTGAAGGCAAGAAGTACCATCGAAAATCAAAAGAGAAGGGGAAGCAAGGAAAAGAAAATCAACATAAAGAAAGTCAGCCGCACAGAAAATCAAGGAAAAAGAGACAAGGAAGAATAAAGAGACAAGAAGATAGATAGGAGCAATTGTAACTCGTAGAATTATAGCTTAGAATAGCTTCTCCATTTTACATTTTACCCCCTGGTGTAATAAGGAGTAGGTCAGCAAGCCATAACAGTGTCAATGCAACAGTAAGTCTGGTAGTTTTTAACTGCCAGACCTTCCCGAACTACACTGACTTGATTCCTCTTTAGCTCAGGATATGTAGGCAACCTCTAAAGTAGGGTGCGGTCAGAAGGTTTTTCAAAAATACTTCTTACGGAATATGCCAGTGGGAAAAAATATCTCATTACTACTCATTTGTCTTTGCACTGAAACTCTTCGTGTTCCCGAGCAAAGAGGGGCAACTGTGAGCACGTGATTTTTTCACTAGGCAATAAAATTCCAAAATTAAAAAATAAATAATATCTTTGAGTGCAATTGTATGTCTTGTTTCAAATTAGATACATTTTGTGTGTTTGAATAATTAAAAATTAGAAAATAAAAAAAAAAGTAGGTGAAATACATGTTTTTTAATTAATATAGTTTAAGGAAAAATCAACAAAAAGAGCATTAATAACGGAAATTAGGAAAAAATAGTAGAAAATTACTAAAAAATGTTAGAAAATTAGTGAAGGTAGGAAATTAAGTAATTCAAATAAAACAAAAAGGAAAAATGAAAATACAAAAAGAAATTATCACAAAATACTTAAAATACCAAGAAAATACAAAAATATAATTAAGATTGGGCCAATTTAATTCTGAATTAATGGCCCAAATACATTGGCCCAAAAGGACTGGCCCATCTGATCCAAAGCAGGTCAATCTCAGCCGTCCGTTTGACAAATCCAATGGCTAAGAAAATTAAGTGAATATCAATTAGTTAATTAATTTCTGAGATCTAATCTTAGCCGTCCAAAGCTTTTGATCTTACGGTTGAAGGCATAAACATCATGAGAGCTGAGACGTCGTCGTTTGGCAATGGCAAATCTTGATCGTTGATCATCAATAATCCAACGACCAAGAACTCCTCAGTGTCCCCGAGCATATAAGGCCCATGTCTCTTTGAGATCGTCCAAATTACACAATCCCAAACCCTAGCCGCCTATCCCCTCCCCTCTTCGTCTCCTTCACCCTCTTCATTAGCCGCAGGCCATGGAGACTGTCGCCTTCCATGGCGGTCTCCGTCCACACCCCTTCCCCTGCTTCTCCTCTTCTCTTCTTCTCCATCTCAAACTCTACCCAAAAAACCCAAAGAACCTCTGAAACCCTTCCTTTCTTGAAACTCCGGTCATCGGAGTTCACCGCCGATGGCCAAACCCATGAGAACCCATCCCAGCCTAACACCATAGCACCCTTGTGACCTGATCTATCACCCCCCACACCTAGTTTCTTTCGAATATTTCTTCTCCGTCACGAATCTTAAAACATAAGTCGTTGGAACCCTAACTCCGGCCGACCTAAAAATCCACCCTTAACCAAACCTCTCCCTCTTGATACCCCAAACCCATCTCTACCATTGAAACACTGAAAAGACTTCATCTTGAAGTTTGAAAAGAAAATCAGAAAATAAAAATAAAGGAAAAGAAAAGAGAAAGACTGGAAAAGAAAAGAAGAAAAAGAAAAAGAAAAAGAAAATGGGAAGCTCAGGGGACAGTCCATGCGAGCTAAGTACCTCCCCCCCTTTATTTGCTTCCTTTATTTGTTTTGTTTGCCATTTCTTGTAATTTTTGTGTGCCTCTTCTGATAAAGTTAGAACTAGGGTTTTAGTCTTCAAGAAGTCTTAGTTTGTTTGTTTGCTTTTCTGTTTAAAGGATCTGTTCTTCTTCATCTTACCTATTTCTTGCATGTTTTAGATTAGGGTTTGGTCTTTGGGAAATCTCGTTTAGTTGTTCTGATTCTTATCATCTTTACTTCATATATCTCATTCTTATCACTCGTATGTTTAGATTAGGGACTCTTTCTGTTTGTTCTATCTCTCCATGTCTACTATGTTAGAACTATTTTGTCTTAGTTTGGTTGTTCTTTGATTCTGCCAAACCATGTTCTCTTCTTTTACTGCTTTATGGGTTTTTACTTATTTGTGTTTATGTCACTGAACATCTCAAGTATGATTTGGGTTTTCAGTGATTCATTTAGCATAAAGAAGTTTTTAACTAAGCCCGTTTAATGATAATTGACACTGTGTTGTGAAATGTGAGCTTGTAAGTCTAATTGATTAGGATTCAACAATACTCAACCATTTCCTCTAAATTTTGATTAATTGGTAAACAACTCTGATTTCATTGGCTATGTGTGCAATTATTTGTGAAACTGGCTATGTTTGTAATAGCTTTGTGTTAATGTGAACACTGTTAATGCCTATCATGCCTAGGTGATTTGGTTATAGCTGCAATAGTATTAAGTCTCATAAGTAGTTAACTTTGAAAACATGAATTAAGTGTTAATAGGCTAGAACTAAAAATCACAAAAATAGGCTATAAGTTAAATAAGTGACCAAGAGTGGTCAATTTTGCAATTGACCTACTCTATTAAGTCTCACACACTAGCCAACACTTAAGTAGGCTAGTAGTGTAATAAATTGGTTTAAGTCTTCAAGACTAGACTTACCAAGGCCCTGATTGAGCCATGATCATAGGTGGCTAGACCTGCAAAGGTCTTAGCTAGGCCTGTGTTCAGTAATGGGCCTCAATTGCAAAATGCCAAGTCCAATCTTGAGACTGGCCAAATCTTAAATAGTTTAATAGGGTAATAAGCAGGCTAGTCCTGCAAATCAGTTTAATTAACAGAAAATGAAACAAAAACTGGTTAAAATTGAAATAATTCTTAAGTCTAATATGGCCAGTCCTTAAATATGGATGCAGAGACTTCCATTAGTTAAATAAGAGTTGAAGCTCTAAAAACTTGACCTAGGTAGGTCAGGTAATTTAGCAATGCCTTTAAGGGCATATAAGGAACTTGAAATGGCAAACAGGTAGATTTAATAAAGCCTATAGGGATATAGGAGACATTTGTGCTCCTGATTTCTGCAATTTTACCGAGAATTAAGGGCATATTGGTCTCAATGAAAAGGTAAATCAGTAAAAAGAAATAACAAGTAGGGGTACCTTAGTAAAAGCCCAAAAATAGAATAAAAAAGAACCTTCCAGCACATGCTGGAAGAGATCTTGTAACAGATTTAGGGTGTAAAGTGTAAGATTTGGTAAATTAGGAGGGGAGCGAAATGGGATTATTCTCTATCTTTCCCCCCCCCCCCCAAATATTTCACCTCTCTTTACCTATAAATACCTCCTTCCATGACTAGCTTAAGGGTTGGTTTTTCAATAGAAAAATTCAGAGAAAAAATATAGATATATAGAGTAGAATAGGCTTGATTTTCAGAGAATCATACACTAGAATAGCTAAAAGTTCCCCGGTTTTCGTGTTGACGTTCACATTTGGAGTCTGTTTGGGATTTCTGCTTCTCTTGTTGGGTTTTCTATTGCTGTTGATGTGTTATTTTGCTCATTTGGAACTCAAATCTTCACTGTTGCATTGCTTGTCAAGATATTTGCTGTGCCTATTTCTGCTCCCCATAGAACTCATCGGTTTATTTTGCTGAATCAGGTACGCTTTTGTTCAAGGCTATGTAATGAAGAAGTTGTGATTAAATGAAGTTTCAAGTGTTAAAATGTCTGATTGTCTCCTGCATTTGCTATTTTCTAATTAGTTGCTCTAGTAATTCAGTAGTGTAGCATTCTATGTATAAGTGAAAGTATGGACAAAAACAATGTACTATGTAGTGAATGGTAATAGTATAGTCGTAGTAGTTAGATCGCTTAGCTAAATAGGTAAAAATCGTAAAACAAGGTTAAATAACCCTAACATGAATCAGTAACAACGAGTTCATAGTAGTAATATCAATCATGCTCACGTAGTTAGTCGGTTCTAGAAATCAATATCTGGATTTGGATAAGTTTAAAAGAGGAAACAACCAGATGAAGTAACAACTCGGGTGAAACTGGCTTTGCGATATCAAACAAGCTAAATTCGTAGTAAAACCAGTAGTATAACTGCGCACCTGTGAATAACTTATTTTAGCTTTAGATAATCTGAATATTGTTTGTAGGTAGTTAAACTATTTAGTTTAATCATGCTTCATATATAGTTAAACCACTTCTTAATCTCTTAGCTAGTAAGTAACTCGGATATAAGTGTAAATTCATCATTAGAAAACAAAAGTGAAAACAGTCTTGTAATTCGATTCTCATGTACATTGGACAGTTATGATTTAGAGTTAACATTGACAATTTGTATAGTGATCTTTCCTTGGTAAATAAAAGCGCAATTTGAATTTATTCTTAATTCCAGATGTATGTTTTGTTATAAGTTCTTTGTCTATGTTTTTTCATTAATTATTGCTTCTATTTGGTCTGGGCCTAATGTACGACATGGGCCTGGACTGTATTCAAAAATTCACTGGGCTTTTAAACAAAAGCCCAAAGCCAGTCTAGGTCACTAAGACCCAGATATATGTGATAATCTATTAAGTATAGATCCGGAAGTCCAGGCCCAATAACAATGAAACAACAATGGCCTGGACTCACTTTCTGGAGTTACATTTGATTAATAATGATTAAGGGAAAACATTGATAGAAAAACATAGTGATACAATAAGTATGGACTATAAAATTAAACCGGGATGAGCCTCACATGATACCAAACAGTGGGGCCCCCTTTAGTAATATGTAATATATACAATAGATTCGGGAAAGCTAATAGCGAATTCCATAGCTTCTCCCAAAAGATTTAAAAGCCGTTAGACGTTATTTAGGCACGATTTAATATACCTTCCTTAAATACGGGTGCGCACTTGGTGCTACTCAAATCCCAAATCCCGGCGAAGCTGAAATGTATTAAAAGTCACAGGCGTACTGGTTGCGGTGTGACTCAAAGTACGTTTTCACGACGTCGCAATTCTTAAAATATTAAAGTCGGAAACACATACCTATTGCTAAAAATGTATAACAAGTCATATAAGATCGAGAACGACGGTTGAGAGACCGTGCTAAAACCACGGAATCCGGGAGTGCATAACACCTTCTCCCGGATTAACAAAATTCTTTATCCAGGTTTCTGTTTCGCGGACTCTAGTACAGAGTCAACTTCCTCGGATTCGGGATTAACCGGTGACTTGGGACACCATTATCTTCCCAAGTGGCGACTCTGAAAATTAAATAAAAATCCCGGACCGATTGTCCTTTATTTGGAAAAACTCCTTCCTCCTTGTTATTATATCCTTCTTGGGTATTTAAACATTGAGGTATACTCAACGTATCTTTTCAAATGGATCGGTACAAAAGGGGTAGTAAAAAAGGAGGTGTGACAGAGCCTAGAGCAATCTTTTCGAAATATGCGTCTAGGTGGCCAAGTAAGCGTGGCGTATAAGGATTTATGCTTGTTTCCAGATGTTCAGTTGCCAGCAGGGTTCAAGATGCCTAAGTTCGATCTGTATGACGGACATGGTGATCCAGTTGCACATTTGCGAGGATTTTGCAGTAAGATGAGAGGGGCGAGCGGAAAAAATGAGTTGCTGATGGTGTACTTCAGCCAAAGTTTAAGCGGGTCTGCATTGGAATGGTACACACGCCAGGACCATGGTAAATGGTACACCTGGGATGACCTGGCGCAAGCATTTGCTGGTCACTTCCAATATAATCTTGAGATAGTCCCTGACCGTCTCACATTGTTAAAACTGGAGAAAAAGCCTGGAGAGAGCTTCAGGGAATTTGGGTTCCGTTGGAGGGAACATGCAGCAAGGGTAGATCCCCCAATGAAGGAAAGTGAAATGGTGGATTACGTTTTGCACACTTTGGAGCCAACTTACTTTGGTCACCTAGTGACATCGGTTGGAAAAACTTTCAATGAGGTCGTAAAAATGGGCGGCATGATTGAAGAAAGACTCAAGTCCAATAAGATAATGAGTTAGTTAGAAATCAAGGCCACCACCCAGGCCATCCACAGTTTCACGGGAGGTGTGCTCGGGAAGAACAATGGGGAAGAAGTCGCCACAATCGAAGCGGGTACTTGGCCCAAGTCTAGAGGTCCTTTACTGTGACGACCCGGCCTGTCGTCACGAGAATTACCACCCCGTTATGTTGTAAATACATGTTTTATGCTTTTATATCAGTGTTAAAGTCTATCGGGTGAGTTAGGAGTGAATTGGATTGAAAATGAGGCATATAGCCTTGGTGAAGGAAACTTGAATAAGAAAAGTCAACCCGGAGTTGACTATTTGGTTAGAGGGCTCGGAACCGGATTCTGATGATTCGGTTAGTTCCGGAAGGTGATTTGTGACTTAGGGGAGTGATCGGAATTTAATTTGGAAGCCCGGTGTAGAAATAGGCTTGAATTGGCTAAGGTTGAACTTTGGCGAAATCCGAACGGTAGGTGAGATTTTGATCCGGGAGTCGGAATGGAATTCTGACAGTTGCAGTAGCTCCGTTAGGTGATTTTGGATGTGACCTGCAAAATTTCAGGTCATTCGGACGTCGTTTGGTCGGGTTTTTGATTGAATGTGTAATTTGGAATGTTTTAAGGAATTTAGGCTTGAATTCGATGCGAATTATGGGTTTTGATGTTGTTAGACGTGTTTTGAGGATTGGAGCAAGTTCGAATAAGGTATTAAGATGTGTTGGTATGTTTGGATGAGGTCCGGGGGCCTCGGGGTGTTTTCGGATGGTTAATCGGGAGAAAAACATGGAAAATTGCGGAACTGGTGCCTACCTCGTTGTTTCCGCTCTGCGGAATTTGGGCGCGAGGAGCGGGTGCGGCGAAGCGGACCGAGGAGCGCGAGAGCGCGGGCACCGCGAAGCGGAGCATTTTCCGGCTGAAGCGGAATCGCGGGAGCGGACGGGGAGCCGCGAGAGCGGCCGTCGCGAAGCGGAAGGGAGCCGGCTCGGCGAGTCCGCGAGAGGGGACGCCTAGTCGCGAAGCGGAAAATCCGCGGGAGCGATTGAATCTCCGCGAAGCGGACGCGTAGGAGCGGAAATTCTTCCGCGAAGCGAAAATCGCCGTAAGTAAGTGTATCGGAAGTTAGAAAATTTCCAGAAAACATTTTAACATTTGGGGGTCTCGGCTTAAGGGCGATTTTGGGCGATTTTGAGGAGAAAATCAAGGAAATCATCGGGTAATCATCTATGGACTTAAACTATGATTAGTATTGGTAATATTATGCAATTATATCATGAAAATGGAGGAATTTGGGGTAATTTATGGAGGATTTAGCCACTAGTCTTGAACTTTAGAAAATCAAGGTTTTGAATGGACAAATGGAGTCCGAATTTGGTAAAATTGATATGCTTAGACTCGTATCGAGATGAGGGTTTCGAATATGTGACTTTCGTAATTTTTCGGCAAGCGTACCGAAAGTCGGATTTTGACAACTTTGGGAATTTTGATGTAAATTGAGCTATATTGATTGGGTGTCGTCCCATTGGCCTAATTTGTTATATTTCTACTGTATTTGATCAGATTCTACGCGTGCGAAGCTTGATTCTCGTGGCAAGGGCATTGCGGAATAGTCGTCGCACCGTATTGAGGTGAGTAATAGATGTGGGTGATGACCAGCGGGTTCGAAACCCCGGTATACCACTTTGTGACGCTGTATAGCGGCGAGACACGCACACTCTCGAGAGTGCGGGGTCGATCATGAACTGGAGACTATATATTAGTCCGACCTGTTGATACTGTATTATTGGCTATTCTCGAGCCGTCGAACCTCCTTCTCGGATGGTTGTATATATATATTGTGATAATGGCCACTCTTGAGCCAAGGAACCCCCTTCTTGGGCGGTTGAGTATACATGTGGGCCGTGAGCCAGTTATTGGATCCCGCGAGGATCGTTATCATTGTCTTATCATATAGACATGCTAGTTTACTACTAGTCCGCAGCTATTTTTGTTATTATGCTAATTCCAATCTATGGAACTTGATATTACTGTTTTCCAACTGAAAAATGATAAAAGAGTTTTCAAAAACTATTTTTGAGCCTGCGAGGCTGTATCTGCATAATAGCTGACTAGTAGTGGATCGGGCTACGCACCGCAGCAGGATATATGTTGGATCGGACTGCACGCCGCAGGAATATCTCTATGAGATAGGAGCCCCTCCGGAGTCTGAACCCCCACAGTGAGCACGGGTACCCAAAATTGGAGTCGGGCTACACGCCGTAGCGGTCATATCATGCATTGCATTGCATTTAGCTACATCCGCTAGTCTGTTATGCTATTTATTGGTATTTGTTGGTACAGGTACGGTGAAGATTGATTCTATGACAGGGGTATTCGATTATAGCTTTACATAGTGCTTTATTGCGGATTTCTTATCTGCGTTGTCTTACCCTTGTTTATTACCACTGAGTCCGGCAGTACTCATTTTACTCCCTGCACCTTGTGTGCAGATCCAGGTACCTCTCAGCAGTGATCCAGTAGCTGTGCGAGGCGACATCCGTGGGATATACGAGGTAGCTGCAGAGTCCACAGGACCCGATATTCCTTCCTACTGTCTTTTGATTTTGTATTGACATTTCCTTCCGCACTTGGTATCTTGTAAACCTTTATACACTCGTGTTCAGTAGAGGCTCATGACTCTTGACCCTTGGTCTATGGGAGTTGATGTATTGTGGGACTTGGTTCCCCGTTTTCGTTATATATATCGCTGTTATTTCGTGATTTAATATGCTTAAATGGGCTAAAGAGAGCTTCTAGCTCCGTTAATGTTATTGATTGGTCAGGCTGGCTTAGCAATGTGCTGGGCGCCATCACGACCGGATTTGGGGTCGTGACAAGTTGGTATCAAAGCCTAGGTTGACTAGGTCTCATGAGTCTTGAGCCGATTAGTAGAGTCTTGTGGATCGGTACGAGGATGCCTGTACTTATCCTCGGGAGGCTGCGAACATTTAGGAAAACTTCACTTTTCTTGAACTCTGTCGTGCGATCTTGTTGTTCTAAGAACTGAACTTCTATATTCTATTCTCCCGCGGATGGCGAGAACGCGAGCATCGGGACGAGGTGGACGACCTCCATTGCCACCTGTTAGAGGCCGTGGGCGCGGTCGTGCTAGAGTTAGAGGTAGGGCGGCCGAGGCGGTGCCGGTTGACCCGCCCGTTGTACCGGTTCGGGAGCGACCCCGGTGGTTGATGTTCCGGCGGCCCCGATTCGAGGCCGGACTATATCTATTGCTATTCTCGGTCTTCGGGAGACTCTTGCTCGGATATTATCGGTGTGTTCCGGTTTGGCTCGGGTAGTTTCGGCTACCGCTACGGTAGCGACATCTCGGTCGGGGGGTGGTCAGCGGACCCCTGCGGCTCGCACACCTGATCCGGTTGTTCGGGGACTTCGGACGCCGAGGCGGTCCCCGCTCGGGTGGTTGCACCGGTTATTCCTCCAGCTGCACCGGCTCCGGCTCCGAGCATATGGTTCGGGTTATGCCCGAGGACGAGCGGCGTCGCCTCGAGAGATTTGGTAGACTTCGGCCACCCCGTTTCGGTGGCGTTGAGGGCGAGGATGCCCGGGGTTTCTTGGATAAGTGTCAGAAGATGTTGCGTACGGCTGGTATTCTTGAGTCCGGCGGAGTTTCATTTACTACATTTCAGTTCACCTGGTCCCGCATTTGATTGGTGGGAGGAGTTTGAGAGGCGTAGGCTTGCTAGAGCAGCACCTCTCACATGGCAGCAGTTCTCTACTCTCTTTCTAGAGAAATATGTACCTCGGTCTCGTCGCGAGGAGCTACGTCGCCGGTTCGAGTGGTTGATTCAGGGCGACATGTCTGTGACCCAGTATGAGCTTAGATTCACTCGGTTGGCTAGGCATGCCACATGGATGATCCCCACTGATAGGGAGAGGATCAGGAGGTTCATTGATGGCCTCAACTACTCTATCCGTATTCTTATGACCAGCGAGCGAGTTCTATCATCATCGTTTGAGCAGGTAGCTGATATGGCACGCTCCATTGAGGCGGATCGTCGCCGAGAGAGAGAGGAGCGGGAGGCCAAGAGGCCTCGTGGTTCTGGTAGTTTCAGTGGTGCTCCGTCCAGAGAGCATTCCCAGCAGAGCGGAGGTCGCTCATCTAGACCTTCTCATTCAGGCCGCCCTGAACAGAGCAGAGGTTCTTATGGTCGTGGTCGACAGGGGTTTCAGCAGGGTCAGTCATCGCTTGGTGCCCTCCCAGCCCAGAGTGCAGCACCTACTTCTCCAGCACCGGGTGCATGTTATGAGTGTGGTGAGTTTGGCCACATGAGGAGACATTGCCCTCGACTACGTAGGGGCGGGACTCAGCAGAGGGATCAGAGCCCTCCTCTTCGGCACCATCTCAGTCTAGTAGAGGTGGAGGTCAGTCTTCTCGTGGACGCCCCAGGGGCGAGGAGAGATCTGGTGGAGGCCAGGCACGGTTCTATGCACTTCCTGACAGGCGTGATGCAGTTGCCTCCGATGCTGTGATTACAGGTATCATTTCTGTCTGTCACAGAGATGCCTCTGTTCTATTTGATCCAGGGTCCACATATTCTTACGTGTCCTCTTATTTTGCACATCATTTGGGTGCGACTCGTGGTAGTCTTGATTTACCTGTTCATGTATCCACCCCGTGGGTGATACGATTGTTGTGGATCATGTCTATAGATCCTGTGTTATATCTATTGGGGGTCTGGAGACCCAGGCAGATTTGTTATTGTTGGGTATGGTGGACTTTGATGTTATATTGGGTATGGATTGGTTGTCTCCGTACCATGCTATATTGGACTGTCATGCTAAGACAGTTACGTTGGCCATTCCTGGTATTTCTCAGATTGAGTGGCGGGGTTCGACCGATTTCGTCCCTAGCCGTGTTATTTCGTTCCTAAAAGCTCGGAAGATGGTTGAAAAAGGGTGTTTATCGTACTTAGCTTTTGTGAGAGATGTGGGAGCTGAGTCTCCTAGCATTGATTCTGTACCTGTTGTGAGGGACTTCCCAGATGTATTCCCCTCAGACCTACCGGGCATGCCGCCGGACAGGGATATTGATTTTGGCATTGACTTGGTGCGGGCACTCAGCCTATATCCATTCCTCCTTATCGGATGGCACCAGCTGAGTTGAAAGAACTAAAAGAGCAGCTTCATGAACTTCCTGGATAAGGGTTTCATCCGCCCTAGTGTGTCTCCGTGGGGTGCGCCGGTATTATTTGTTAAAAAGAAAGATGGTTCCATGCGGATGTGTATTGATTATAGGCAATTGAACAAAGTGACGGTGAAGAACAAGTACCCTCTACCGCGCATAGATGATTTGTTTGATCAGTTACAGGGTGCAAGGGTGTTTTCTAAGATCGATCTTCGTTCAGGCTATCATCAGCTGAAGATCAGGGACTCGGATATTATGAAGACTGCATTCAGGACCCGATATGGTCATTATGAGTTTCTTGTGATGTCGTTTGGGCTGACCAACGCCCCAGCAGCATTTATGCATCTGATGAACAGTGTGTTCGGGCCTTATTTGGATTCATTTGTGATTGTGTTCATTGATGACATTCTAGTCTACTCCCGTAGTCAGGAGGAGCATGCTCAGCATTTGAGTATTGTGTTGCAGAGATTGAGGGAGGAGAAGCTATATGCTAAATTCTCCAAGTGCGAGTTTTGGCTCGAGTCCGTAGCATTTCTGGGGCATGTGGTGTCTCGTGATGGTATTCAGGTTGATCCTAAAAAGATAGAGGCGGTGCAGAGTTGGCCTAGACCGTCCTCGGCTACAGAGATCAGGAGTTTTCTTGGTTTGGCGGAATATTATCGCCGGTTTGTTCAGGGATTTTCATCCATTGCTTCTTCATTGACTAAATTGACCCGGAAGGGTGCACCATTCGTGTGGTCGGATGAGTGCGAGGAGAGCTTTCAGAAGCTCAAGACAGCTTTGACCACAGCTCCAGTGTTAGTATTGCCATCAACTTCGGGTTCATATACCGTTTATTGTGATGCCTCGAGAGTGGGGATAGGTTGTGTGTTGATGCAGGAAGGAAAGGTAATTGCTTATGCTTCTCGGCAGTTGAAGCCGCATGAGAAGAACTATCCTGTTCATGACTTGGAGCTAGCCGCCATTGTTCATGCATTGAAGATTTGGAGGCACTATTTGTACGGCGTGTCTTGTGAGGTGTATACCGACCATCGTAGTCTCCGGCACTTGTTCAAACAGAAAGACCTTAATTTGAGACAGCGGAGATGGCTAGAGTTGCTGAAGGATTATGACATTACTATATTATATCATCCAGGGAAGGCCAATGTGGTGGCCGATGCTTTGAGCCGGAAGGCTATTAGTATGGGCAGTTTGGCGTATATTCCAGTTGGGGAGAGACCCCTAGCAGTTGATGTTCAGGCGTTAGCTAATCAGATGGTAAGGCTGGATATTTCGGAGCCCAGCAGGGTATTGGCTTGTGTTGTATCTCGGTCATCTCTATATGATCGTGTTCGTGAGCACCAGTATGATGATCCGCATTTGGCTGTCCTGAGGGACAGAGTTCAGCATGATGATGCTAGAGATGTCACCATTGATAGTGACGGCGTATTGAGGATGCAGGGCCGGATATGTGTGCCCAATGTTGATGGCCTTCGTGAGTTGATTCTGGAGGAGGCCCATAGCTCGCGGTATTCTATCCATCCAGGAGCCGCTAAGATGTATCAAGATTTGAAACAACACTATTGGTGGAGAAAGATGAAAATGGACATTGTCAGACATGTAGCACGGTGCCTCAACTGTCAGCAGGTTAAGTACGAGCACCAGAGGCCCGGTGGTGTATTTCAGCGCATTGTTATTCCCGAGTGGAAATGGGAGAGAGTCACTATGGATTTTGTTACTGGACTCCCTCGGACGGCGAGGAAGTTTGATTCTGTATGGGTGATTGTGGATAGACTGACCAAGTCAGCTCACTTCATTCCAATTAGTACTACCTACTCATCGGAGCGGTTGGCATCGATCTTTATTCGAGAGATTGTTCGGTTGCATGGAGTCCCGGTGTCTATCATATCCGATAGGGGTACTCAGTTCACTTCTCAGTTTTGGAGAGCATTTCAGCGAGAGATGGGTACGCGGGTTGAGTTGAGTACAGCATTTCATCCCCAGACAGATGGGCAGTCTGAGTGTACTATTCAGATTCTGGAGGATATGTTGCGAGCTTGTGTGATTGACTTTGGTGGTTTGTGGGATGAGTTCCTACCACTTGCTGAGTTTGCCTACAACAACAGTTATCAGTCGAGTATTCAGATGGCCCCGTATGAGGCATTGTATGGCAGGCGGTGTAGATCCCCCGTGGGATGGTTTGAGCCTGGTGAGGTTAGATTGATAGGGACCGAGTTAGTCCAGGATGCTCTGGATAGAGCAAAGTTGATCCAGGAGAGGCTTCGTACAGCACAGTCTCGTCAGAAGAGTTATGCGGACCGTAGAGTTCGAGAGTTGTCTTTCATGGTTGGTGACAGAGTATTGTTGAAGATTTCACCTATGAAGGGTGTCATGAGGTTTGGGAAGAAAGGAAAGTTGAGTCCCAAGTACATTGGTCCTTTTGAGATACTTAGGAGAGTTGGAGAGGTGGCATATGAATTGGCCTTGCCGCCCAGCTTATCCAGCGTTCATCCGGTATTCCATGTGTCTATGCTCCGGAAGTACATTGGAGATCCGTCTCATGTATTAGACTTCAGTACCATTCAGCTTGATGGTGATCTATCCTATGATGTGGAGCCTATTGCCATTTTGGGACGTCGGGTGAGAAAATTGAGGTCTAAGGAGATTGCATCAGTTAAGGTTCGGTGGAGAGGTCGACCCGTGGAGGAGGCCACTTGGGAGATCGAGCGGGAGATGCGGAGCAGATATCCTCACTTGTTTGAGACTTCAGGTATGTTTCTTGACCCGCTCGAGGACGAGCGTTTGCTTAAGAGGGGAGAATGTGACGACCCGGCCCGTCGTCACGAGAATTACCACCCCGTTATGTTGTAAATACATGTTTTATGATTTTATATCAGTGTTAAAGTCTATCGGGTGAGTTAGGAGTGAATTGGATTGAAAATGAGGCATATAGCCTTGGTGAAGGAAACTTGAATAAGAAAAGTCAACCCGGAGTTGACTATTTGGTTAGAGGGCTCGGAACCGGATTCTGATGATTCGGTTAGTTCCGGAAGGTGATTTGTGACTTAGGGGAGCGATCGGAATTTAATTTGAAAGCCCGGTGTAGAAATAGGCTTGAATTGGCTAAGGTTGAACTTTGGCGAAATCCAAACGGTAGGTGAGATTTTGATCCGGGAGTCGGAATGGAATTCCGACAGTTGCAGTAGCTTCGTTAGGTGATTTTGGATGTGCCTGCAAAATTTGAGGTCATTCGGACGTCGTTTGGTCGGGTTTTTGATTGAATGTGTAATTTGGAATGTTTTAAGGAATTTAGGCTTGAATTCGATGCGAATTATGGGTTTTGATGTTGTTAGACGTGTTTTGAGGATTGGAGCAAGTTCGAATAAGGTATTAAGATGTGTTGGTATGTTTGGATGAGGTCCGGGGGGCCTCGGGGTGTTTTCGGATGGTTAAACGGAAGAAAATCATGGAAATTGCAGGTTGAAGAACTGCTTCTGTTGTTTCCGCTCCTGCGGAATTATGGGCGCAGGAGCGGGTGCGCTGAAGCGGACCAGGAGCGCAGAAGCGCTGGGCACCGCAGAAGCGGAGCATTTTCCGCCGAAGCGGAATCGCGGAAGCGGAAAGGGAGCCGCAGAAGCGGCCATCGCAGAAGCGGAAGGGAGCCGCTTAGGCGAGTCCGCAGAGGCGGACGCCTAGTCGCAGAAGCGGAAATATCCGCAGGAGCGATCGAATCTCCGCAGAAGCGGACGCGTAGGAGCGGAAATTCTTCCGCAGAAGCGAAAATCGCTGTAAGTAAGTGTATCAGAAGTTAGAAAATTTTAGAAAACATTTTAACATTTGGGGGTCTCGGCTTAAGGGCGATTTTGGGCGATTTTGAGGAGAAAATCAAGGGAAATCATCAGGTAATCATCTATGGACTTAAACTATGATTAGTATTGGTAATATTATGCAATTATATCATGAAAATGGAGGAATTTGGGGTAATTTATGGAGGATTTAGCCCTAGTCTTGAACTTTAGAAAATCAAGGTTTTGAATGGACAAATGGAGTCCGAATTTGGTAAAATTGATATGCTTAGACTCGTATCGAGATGAGGGTTTCGAATATGTGACTTTCGTAATTTTTCGGCAAGCGTACCGAAAGTCGGATTTTGACAACTTTGGGAATTTTGATGTAAATTGAGCTATATTGATTGGGTGTCGTCCCATTGGCCTAATTTGTTGTATTTCTACTGTATTTGATCAGATTCTACGCGTGCGGAGCTTGATTCTCGTGGCAAGGGCATTGCGGAATAGTCGTCACACCGTATTGAGGTGAGTAATAGATGTGGGTGATGACCAGCGGGTTCGAAACCCCGGTATACCACTTTGTGGCGGCTGTATAGCGGCGAGACACGCACACTCTTGAGAGTGCGGGGTCGATCATGAGCTGGAGACTATATATATTAGTCCGACCTGTTGTTACTGTATTGTTGGCTATTCTAGAGCCGTCGAACCTCCTTCTCGGATGGTTGCATATATATATATATTGTGATAATGGCCACTCTTGAGCCGAGGAACCCCCTTCTTGGGCGGTTGAGTATACATGTGGGCCGTGAGCCGGTTATTGGATCCCGCGAGGATCGTTATCATTGTCTTATCATATAGACATGCTAGTTTACTACTAGTCCGCAACTATTTTTGTTATTATGCTAATTCCAATCTCTGGAACTTGATATTACTGTTTTCCAACTGAAAAATGATAAAAGAGTTTTCAAAAACTATTTTTGAGCCTGCGAGGTTGTATCTGCATATTAGCTGACTAGTAGTGGATCGGGCTGCGCGCCGCAGCGAGATATATGTTGGATCGGACTGCGCGCCGCAAGAATATCTCTATGAGATGTGCTTGGGCTGTAGGAGCCCCTCCGGAGTCTGAACCCCCACGGTGAGCACGGGTACCCAAAATTGGAGTCGGGCTACACGCCGTAGCGGTCATATCATGCATTGCATTGCATTTAGCTACATCTGCTAGCTGTTATGCTATTTATTGGTATTTGTTGGTACAGGTACAGTGAATATTGATTCTATGACAGGGTAGCTGATTATAGCTTTACATAGTGCTTTATTGCGGATTTCTTATTTGCGTTGTCTTACCCTTGTTTATTACCACTGAGTCTGGCAGTACTCATTTTACTCCCTGCACCTTGTGTGCAGATCCAGGTACCTCTCAGCAGTGATCCAGTAGCTGTGCGAGGCGACGTTTGTGGATATTCGAGGTAGCTGCAGAGTCCGCAGGACCCGATATTCCTTCCTATTGTCTTTTGATTTTGTATTGACATTTCTTTCCGCACTTGGTATCTTGTAAACCTTTATACACTCATGTTCGGTAGAGGCTCATGACTCTTGACCCTTGGTCTATGGGAGTTGATGTATTATGGGACTTGGTTCCCCGTTTTCGTTATATATATCGCTGTTATTTCGTGATTTAATATGCTTAAATGGGCTAAAGAGAGCTTCTAGCTCCGTTAATGTTATTGATTGGTCAGGCTGGCTTAGCAATGTGCTGGGCGCCATCACGACCGGATTTGGGGTCGTGACATTTACCCTACTACCAACCTACACCCCCACAACCCTGCTACCCACAAGAACAACCGTTTTCCGTCCATCACGCCCAAACATATCCCCGAGCTCCACATAATCTACCTCACTATTATCCTCCAAACAATGTCTGGTCATCTGTCCGGCCGCCAGGTCACTCCCTATGGCATGCACCAGCACCACATAATGCACTCTTACCTTCAAAAGATACTCGAGCACCCAACAACCCAAGAAAACAGGGGTAGGAAGGGAAGCAAAGGCAAAGAAATAGTTTCACGCCAATTGGGGAGTCCTACACAAGCTTGTTTGAAAAGTTAAAACATTCTGGCCTAATTGAGCCGCTCCTTGGTTATACCCCAAACCCATATGCAAAAGGATTTGATCCTGCTATTCGATGCATGTACCACTCTAATGTCCAAGGGCATAGCATTGCAAATTATCGTTCTCTGAAAAAGGAAGTAGAAAGAATGATTCAAGAAGAGGCAATTGTGATCAATGACAGTGACGTGGAGCATGCAAATCCGCTTGAGAACTTATTGGGTGAAGTTGATGATATTCAAGCTGGTAATGGGCTTGGCAATATAGATGCGGAACTAAGTGGCTAAGATGCATGCCGTGCTTGGTAGTGCGAAAGACGCTCCATCTCTTGATCAATCAGAGTGGAGTTTTGGTGGCTTATTTTGTTGTCATTTCTGTTGTCCGGGTTATTTTTAGGGTTGTAACCCAGATTTTGTCTTGTGGTCAAACCCTCTTATCCTTCTATTTTTGTCATGGTAGTTTGCTTAGTCTTGTCCAGTTTTGTTTCAAGGTTGTACTTTGGTTTGTTTTGCTTGTTTTATTGTTGAACCATTTCGCTGTTAGTCTAATGAAACTTTCGGTCTTTTGTTACCTCCAGTCATCTTATTTGTTTAGTTATTTTTATCCTTTAGATTTGTCTTTTGTTCAAACGTTGATTCTAGTGACATGACATGTACGCACAATTTGGGCCTAATCTTAAATGTTAATCATAAAACCATTTGGAGGTGATCGAGACATTTAAAGGAAACAAGAATGGTTTGAAATCATTTAGAGCCCGAGTCATGTGAAACTGGGGCAAGTAAAAAGAAAATCATTACATACAAGTTGGCCATGTTGAGATTGGGGTCGTTCATGGTAATAAATATGAGAGTGTTGCCCAACAGGGCTTTAACGATATAGTGAATGTCTAATTGTGTTGTTGGCACTTGGCATATTTTGAAGATTGGAATGATGGAGGTATTTTGTTCTGCTATCCAAACACTTTATCCATCGTCAACCCTTTGAGCCTTATTTTAATTTCTTTCATACCCCTCCTTCGGAAATAGTAGCAAAAATTAGAAACACAAATGTGGAAGATAAAAAAGAAAAAGGAAAAAAAAACAACAAAAAAAAAATGAAAAGGAAAACTAGAAAAACGAGGAATTGGGAACTACGTTTGACCTGATTCCTCAAAGAGGATATGTAGGCTCTTCACAGTTTGGTCATAGTGTATATAAAAATAAAAAATCCCCACGCAAAATCTGGGGCAAAAATTGTGTTCATTATAACTAAATCTAGGTCCGAAGATTGTAAATTTTGAACCCAAAGTTGGTTTGTTTTGAGCCTTTAATACCCTTTCTTTCTAAGCCCTATCAAAATTCACATTACAGTCCAAAGAAAGACCTTTTGACCAATCTTAAAAAAAGGGCCAAGTCAGGCAAATGAGAGAAGTCTTATCAGAACTTAGCACTCTGATTCCCAGCAGAAAAGACTCTGATGAGAGAGTCTTAGTGGTAACACCCAAAACCCCAACTGAGAAGTAATGAGAGAGTCTTATCGGTGAAAACCTTCACGGGCACCATATGGCGATGAAATCTTGAGAGAAAAACCAAAATGAGAAAGGCTTGATAGTGAAAACCCTTCGGGCACTACAAGTCGAATAAAGATGGAGAATCATATGGAAATCACCAGACATAAATCTTGAAAGACGATTGACAATAGAGGATAGGCCATATGTGCATTTCATGACCATTAAAGTCGGTATCCGTATTTGATAGGGTTTTATTTTATAGTTTCTTTTGTTAGAGATAATTTTGTTCTTTGTCTTCTATTTTAGTTTTCTTTAATCTTTCTCATTTCATAAAAATTCCCTAGTAGAGTCTATTGGTTAGAACAAATTAGAAATGACTTCAAAATATGCCATCAGCTTTCCAATTATGCAAGACGGAATCTGATTGGTACACCCAAGTGGTATAAGTCAGGAGGGAACAAACGCAGGCCCGCGTCCAGAAGGATATTCCCCAGCAAGAGGAAATTGACAAATGGGTGGATCAGCAGGAGGATACCTCCATCAAAAAGCGAAGGTTAATCACCTCAAGGCCAAGGCCAGTGAGACTCAAAGGTCGGGAAAATGCCCGTTCCTTAGATATGCCACAAAAGAAGGGGAGATACCCCAGCAGAAAAGGTATTTCCAGTGAAAAGGATGAACGAAGAAAATGGTTCATCAGTAAAACATGCAAGATCCTCAAGCAGGGTGGGGAAGCTAGAAAAGGAAAAAACTATCCCTAGTAGGAATGTCATCCCCGGCAAATAATAACATCCCAAGCATGTTTTGACAATTAAATGCATAGCAGGGAAAGAGAAAGGGAACCATCCCCAGCAGGAGCATCATAACCAACCACCGCATTTTTAAACTAATAAATTTTCTTTGATTTGAAACAGGAAAAGGAAATGGCATTGATGGCGGAAAGGCATGCCACAAGGAAGATTATCAAACTAGGGCAGAAAATTTTCCTTTCATTTGGAAAATTTTCTGGAAGACAGGTATCTATTTGGGGAAGAAGAAAGATAACACTAGTTTTAAGGGAAGTGGTCCTTAAACCTGTATTATCCTCAGTAGTGTGGAAAGAAAGAAAATAACAAGTTTCGATGAAAGGAGTTGTATCCCTAACGGACATAACAAAAAGGATGAAACTTGTGTTCAGAAAAGCAAAAGGCCAGTGTCATCCCCAGCAGCCTTCAGAAGAGTGAAGCACCAGTTTTGAAGAAATAAAAATTCCCGAGCTGTGTTATCCTCAACAGCGTTATCCCCAGCTGATAACATTTTTATCCCCAAGAGGTAAGTAAACAATCCCCCGATAGTGTCATCCCCAGCAGTTTCGAAGGAAGACAACACGAATTTTAAGGGAAGCAGTTCTGCAAGAAGGTAATTCAGGAAGAAGGAAACAGTTTAGGAGGAAAAGGGAGACGCACTTCCCAGTTTAAATCATTGAGATTTTACCCATAGGAGACGCACTTCATAAGATTAAAGCTTCACACATAAGAGACACACTTCCTAAGTTTATTTTACCCATAGGAGACGCGCTTCCTAAGATTATTTTCATGCATAAGAGATGCATTTCCTAAATTAAGATTTCATTCATAAGAGACGGACTTCCTAGTTTAAAATCATTAAAGTTTAACCCATAGGAGACGCACTTCCTAAGTTTATTTTCAGGCATAGGAGACACACTTCCTAAATTAAGATTTCAATCATAGGAGACGCACTTCCTAGTTTAAAGTCATTAAAGTTTCACCCATAGGAGACGCACTTCCTAAGTTTATTTTCATTCATAGGAGACGCATTTCCTAACTTTATTTTAATGCATAAGGAGACGTAATTCCTAAATTAAGATTTCATTCATAGGAGACGCACTTCCTAAGTTTGTTTTCATGCATAGGAGACGCACTTCCAAAATTAAAATTTCAATCATAGGAGACGCACTTCCTAATTTAAAGTCATTAAAGTTTTACCCCTAGGAGACGCAATTCCTAAGTTCATTTTCATTCATAGGAGACGCACTCCCTAACTTTATTTTCATGCATAAGGAGACGCACTTCCCAAATTAATATTTCATTTATAGGAGACGTACTTCCTAACTTTATTTTAATGCATAAGGAGACGCACTTCCTAAATTAAGATTTCATTCATAGGAGACGCACTT
Organism: Nicotiana noctiflora; assembly: GCA_032618575.1. Lineage (NCBI taxonomy): Eukaryota > Viridiplantae > Streptophyta > Magnoliopsida > Solanales > Solanaceae > Nicotiana > Nicotiana noctiflora. Next base: position 153,294 of record JASVEL010000069.1, read on the forward strand.
CCTAAGTTTATTTTCATGCATAGGATACGCACTTCCTAGATTAAAGTCCTTAAAGTTTCACCTATAGGAGACGCACTTCCTAAGTTTATTTTTACCTATAGGAGACGCACTTCCTAACTTTATTTTAATGCATAAGGAGACGCACTTCCTAAAGTAAGATTTCATTCATAGGAGACACACTTCCTAAGTTTATTTTCATGCATAGGAGACACACTTCCTAGATTAAAGTCCTTAAAGTTTCACCGATAGGAGACGCATTTCCTAAGTTTATTTTTACCTATAGGAGACGCACTTCCTAACTTTATTTTAATGCATAAGGAGACGCACTTCCTAAGTTAAGATTTCATTCGTAAGAGACGCACTTCCTAAGTTTACTTTCATGCATAGGAGACACACTTCCTAGATTAAAGTTCTTAAAGTTTTACTCATAGGAGACACACTTCTTAAGTTTATTTTCATTCACAGGAGACGCACTTCGTAGTTTTCACCCTTAGGAGACGCACTTCCTAGTCTTGGTTATTTAAATTCATCTTTAGGAGACGCACTTCCTAAGCCTAGTTCATTCATATTTTATTTTTAGAAAACATATTTGCTAGTCAAAGTTATTGGTTTTATCCGTAGGATACACACATCCTGGTCTAGTCTTTAGTTTACTCTCATCGTTGCATCAGTAGTATAAGTAGTTTACGATTTTGCTAATAACTCACAAATCTTCCTAGTGCAACCTAGGTAGGAATTTATTTTTGTTCTGGTTGTTTTGGTTGTAGGATCCCGCCTGGAGAATAGAGGGTTAAAACAAAAATACCCAGCAAAAATCCAAATTCAGAAGCCAGAAGGAAAACAACAGTGGTCAGAAAGAAGGCAGTTCAAGCTTCAAAGAAAAAATAATTCGAAGCTCACAAGAAGGAAGTAATCAGTTCAAGTTCGAGATGGTAGACATAAGTTAGTCACAATAAAAAAAAGGCAAGAAGTCAATCCAAAGTGCAGTTGTGGAGGAAAGATGTGGTCTGCTCGAGGCATGACCGAAGTCACAAGAGCTCCAAGCCTGATCCTGATCTAGAAAGCCGAAGAAGATTGAACTAGCACCTACAACTAGCAAGTATCAAGGTTCATGTTTAGAGCCCGCATGAAGCACCAACCAATACTCAAGATCAAGCTTCAAAAGACTTAAAGATATGAATCTTGTAACTAGTAGCTGATAGACTTAGTAGTCTTTTTCATATTTTGATTTTTGATGTAATTGCAGGACCACAGACCGAAACCTCGACTGGCTCTCCACCTCGGCATACTCCATATTCTCACTCACTTTCGAACTACACGTGGCCTGATTCCTTTATAGCCAAGGATATGTAGGCAGCACAGATTCCAAGGCTCGGTCACATTCTCTTCCTTTCCTCTTAGTTTAGTCTCTCCAAATAAGGGTCGGGTCAAAACACTTGTCTAGTCGTTCTTTGTCTGAAAACTCTTTGTGCTTTCAGTCAAAGGGGGCAGCTGTAGACGCGTGATTTTTGCTCTTCCCCGAGATTTTTTATATTTTTAGCGTAAAATATTTAGTTTAGGCCTAATATAGCTATCTCAGCTAATTTTGACTCTTTTACTTTATTTTTACCTAAAAATAAAAAATAGAAAAAAATATAATTTTATTAATGTTTTGTAGTCCTTTTAAACTTAAAAAAAATACAAAAATAGTACTTTATATTTTTATCTTTATTAAAAAATGAAAATTAAAAAATAATTTTATTAACATTTTGTAGTCATTTTAAAATTGAAAAAAATACAAAAATAGTACTTTATATTTTTATTTTTTATATAAAAAATGAAAATTATAAAACAAAAAATAATATAATTAATATTTTGTGGCTACTTATAATATTGAAAAACTTAAAAAAATAGATTTTTATTGTCAGTCTTGTTTTTATAGTTATTTTTTCTACATAAGATTAATTAAATAATATAATCAAGATCTTTCAAGTCATTCTTATAGGAGACACACTTCCTAGTTTTAATCACTGAAGTTTTCACCCTTAGGAGACGCACTTCCTAGTCTTGGTTATTTAAATTCATCTTTAGGAGACGCACTTCATAAGCCTAGTTCATTCATATTTTATTTTTAGAAAATATATTTGCTAGTCAAAGTTATTGGTTTTATTCATAGGATACGCACCTCATGGTCTAGTCTTTAGTTTACTCTCATCGTTGCATCAGTAGTATAAGTAGTTTACGATTTTGCTAATAACTCACAAATCTTCCTAGTGCAACCTAGGTAGGAATTTATTTTTGTTCTGGTTGTTTTGGTTGTAGGATCCCGCCTGGAGAACAGAGGGTTAAAACAAAAATACCCAGCAAAAATCCAAATTCAGAAGCCAGAAGGAAAACAACAGTGGTCAGAAAGAAGGCAGTTCAAGCTTCAAAGAAAAAATAATTCGAAGCTCACAAGAAGGAAGTAATCAGTTCAAGTTCGAGATGGTAGACATAAGTTAGTCACAATAAAAAAAAAGGCAAGAAGTCAATCCAAAGTGCAGTTGTGGAGGAAAGATGTGGTCTGCTCGAGGCATGACCGAAGTCACAAGAGCTCCAAGCCTGATCCTGATCTAGAAAGCCGAAGAAGATTGAACTAGCACCTACAACTAGCAAGTATCAAGGTTCATGTTTAAAGCCCGCATGAAGCACCAACCAATACTCAAGATCAAGCTTCAAAAGACTTAAAGATATGAATCTTGTAACTAGTAGCTGATAGGCTTAGTAGTCTTTTTCATATTTTGATTTTTGATGTAATAGCAGGACCACAGACCGGAACCTCGACTGGCTCTCCACCTCGGTTACTCCATATTCTTACTCACTTCTGAACTACACGTGGCCTGATTCCTTTATAGCTGAGGATATGTAGGCGGCTCAGATACAAGGGCTCGGTCACATCCTCTTCTTTTTCTTAGTTTAGTCTCTCCAAATAAGGGTCGGGTCAAAACACTTGTCTAGTCGTTCTTTGTCTGAAAACTCTTTGTGCTTTCAGTCAAAGGGGGCAGCTGTAGACGCGTGATTTTTGCTCTTCCCCGAGAATTTTTTATATTTTTAGCGTAAAATATTTAGTTTAGGCCTAATATAGCTATCTCAGCTAATTTTGACTATTTTACTTTATTTTTACGTAAAAATAAAAAATAGAAAAAAATATAATTTTATTAATGTTTTGTAGTCATTTTAAACTTAAAAAAAATACAAAAATAGTACTTTATATTTTTATCTTTATTAAAAAATGAAAATTAAAAAATAATTTTATTAACATTTTGTAGTCATTTTAAAATTGAAAAAAATACAAAAATAGTACTTTATATTTTTATTTTTTATATAAAAAATGAAAATTATAAAACAAAAAATAATATATTTAATATTTTGTGGCTACTGTAATATTGAAAAACTTAAAAAAAAATAGATTTTTATTGTCAGTCTTGTTTTTATAGTTATTTTTTCTACATAAGATTAATTAAATAATATTATGTTCTTATCCTCGGTTCCGAGCGAAGAAATAATATTTGGGTTTAAACTACTAGGTTTTATAATTTTTGGACTTAACCCATAATAATCCAACTCCACTGCACGTGAGAAACACGGACAAAATATACCCATACAAGCACATTACTAATGTGCATTGATCCTTTTGAAAAGAGACAAAATAAAAAAAGATAAATACAAAAGGACAAAAACAAGAAAAAGGAATGGACGAAAATTGAAGAAGAAAAAGGAATGGACGGAAATTAAATAGAGAAAAGACGAAAAAATGGTAAGATAAAAAAGGTGAAAAAAGGTGATATGAAAATTTATAGAGAGATACACATACAACTGTACATCATCTTTCTCTTCCGGAAAAAATACATTGGAGACACTGTTCGGTCTTCTTCTTCTTGAACAAGACAACTGAAAAAGACCTCGTGAAAAACCGGACCTCCCCACTGTTCTTCTTCTTTATTTTTGAAAAAAGAAGACCAAAAGCGAAAAACAGCCAGAACATCCTTAAAAATTGCCTGGAATAAGCTGAAAATTGCCCGTGAAATAACCCCTCAAACTCGGCAAAATTAGCCGACAAACAGCTCCTTTTAAACCCGCAAAACCAATTACAAAAATCATAGTTGTCATCACTCATTAACCCCAAAACAGTAGGTTAGATTGTTGCTAATTCCACCGTGAAACAGAACCAAAACTTCAGTCTAGTTTGAGGTCACCGACGAGATTCCAAGTTCCGGTCGTTGGTCAGACTCCTATGCTTCGTTCACCTTGGGAGTGCAGCTGTAATATTCAAGCCAAATTTATCAATATAAATGTCGATCTTCCCATTTCATTCCGATATATATGGTGTTTGCTCAAATTTCCGTAAGCCTATTTTTATATTTTGTTATTCTTCATTTGTTTTTACGTTAATTGCTTTCTTCTACTTAAGAGTCTTAATCTGCTTCTCTGCCCAAACTCCCATAAATGCTTTAGATATTTTGGTTTATTTGGTTTAATTGTAATTTGTTAACTAAATAATTTAATGTGTTATTTCTTGTATTGTTAAGCGATTAGTTAGACTAATATAGTGGATTAACTATTAAAGAAGAAAGAGCAGGGGTTACAAAATTTAAGTTAGCTTTCATTCGTACTGTTAGGTTGGCTTAAGCAATTATTGAGCAATACAGATTTTGAAGACTAGTATCCAGTTTTGGAATTTACTTATGTTTACTTTTTTGTAGGATATTTTAATCCTATGAACAACCAATTTTGCTGCTTCAAGTCGGAGTAGTGACATTAAAATTGAGAACTGATGGACTCGGAACCGAATTTTAATTTATATTAAGCATGAACCCCGTAGTTCGCTTTAGTTGAATATAATTCCTTTATTTTACTTAGATTGTGCCATTTTTATTAAATAACCCATGGCCATCACGTAATTAATTTTAATCCTTAGAATTCGAGGCGTGTCATTTAGCAAATTTTCTATGGCCCTCGCAAAGTTAAAAACGCGTAGTTCCTTTAGGCACGTATTTTTATAATTTTACCTTCCTAAATACGGGTGTGCATTTCATGCAACACAAATCCAAATCCAAAAACGTTGAATAAAAATGTATCGAGGATCCGGGTGCATTTCATGTGACGTGATCCGAAAACATGTTCTTAAACGACGTTCATTTTCTTAAATAAAATAATTTAACCAAAAGATGTAATTAATTTTTAAATTGCACAAATTGGATAACATAGTATAAATCAGATAAATAAGCCGAATATGACAGTTGAGCGACCGTGCTAGAACCACGGAACTCGGGAATGCCTAACACCTCTCCCGGGTTGAAAGTATTCCTTATTCGGATTTCTGGTTCGCGGACCGTAATATAAAGTCAAACCTTTCCTCGATTTGGGATTCAACCGGTGACTTATGACACCATGAATCTCTCAAGTGGCGACTCTGAATCTCTTAATAAACGAATCTTTTTTTGATTGTCCATTAATCGGAAAAAACTCATTCGCTCCCTCGCGGGTTAGCGAAAAAAGGAGGTGTGACACAGGTTATTTGTAGTACTTCCTGTCAAGCCTCGTCACTACCTCGACGTGGTTATGCCAGGCATTTATTAGCACATGGGGTCGGTTGTGCGGATGCTACATTCTGTGCATTTCTTTTACACGAATCAGGATGCAGCTTTCGGACCGCAACGGTATTAGACCGGGAGCAGGCCTTCAGTCCAGGGACTCTTAAGGTAGCCTCGCCGACGTCCGCAGACCCGGAGTCTCTTGTATCTTTATTCTGTTTGTTAGCTTTTGAATTGAAACAGACTGTTATAATTTCTTTCAGACGGTTGTATTTAGTAATCTTAGAAGTTTGTGAGTTAGTGACACCAAGTTCTGGGTAGAGATATGTTTCAAACTTCCGCATTTTTGTTTTCATTTTATTTAAGTTTAAAATCTTCCGTTCTCGTTTAATTGAATTTTTTTTTATTTATATTGCTGAGATTTATCAAAGAATGTTAAAGTTTGGATGTGATGACCCTGACCGTCATCTTGTGAGTTATCACCCCGTTATCCCCGTTATATGTTTGTTAATGTTGCAATACGCATCTTGGGTAAGTTTGAGTCAATCCGGGTTGAGTTTGGTTGAAATTGAGACAAATAGTCCCTTAGAAGAAGGAATAGCTGAGAAAAGTCAGGTGGATGTTGACTTGTGAGTTAGAGAGCTCGGAATCAAATTCTGATGATCCGGTCAGCTCCGGGAGGTCATTTATGAGCTAGGAGAGCGATCGGAAGTGAATTTGGAGGTCCGGTATAGTTTTAGGCTTGAATTGGCTAAAGTTGAATTTTGGGCGATATCCAATCGATAGGTGAGATTTTGATCCGGGAGTCGGAATGGAATTACGACAGCTGTAGTAGCTCTGTTAGGTGATTTTGGATGTGTCTGCAAAATTTCAGGTCATTCGGAGGTCGTTTGGTCAGGTTTTTGATCGAATGTCGGTTGCGGAAGTTTGAATGAAAACTTAGGCTTGAATTTGCTTGGACTCGATATTTTCCGTGTTAAAGTATGTGTTTTTATCATTGGAGCAAGTTCGTATGGTGCTATGGAGTATGTTTGTGGCTTTCGTTGGGGTCTCGGGGGACCGGGGTGGTTTCGGGAGGTTAAACGAAGGAATTTTTGAGGTTTTGCAGGTCTGGATTTTTGGCTTTTGCTATTTTCGCTTATGTGGGTGGGGGACCACAGGAGCGGAAGCGTAGTGTGACGACCCAAAGGGTCATCACTTGTCTTATTAATCATTTCGAGCTTCTGAGGTCTTGAAAACCTCATTCTATGTCGCCTCGATTTACGTGCACGATCCGAGCATGTAGCCGGAAAGATTTTGTGATAGAAAATATGAATTCCATGAGAAATTTGGATAAAAATGATATTAATATTGATATGGTTGACTTCGGTCAACATTTTTGGTAAACGGATCCGGACCCGAAATTGGATGGTCCCGAAAGGTCCGTAGGAAAATATGGGACTTGGACATGTGTCCGGAGTCGAATTCTGAGGCCTAGAGCCCAACTTTTGAATTTTTCTGTGAAATTGTTTTTGATGTAATTGTTAAAGGAAAATGAATTAATTGACCTTGGTATCGGGCTCGTATTTTGGTTCCAACGCTCGGTTAAAGTGACTTTCTGCAAAGTTTGATGACATTTGGATGTCGTTTGATATGTTTTGGACCTTGAGTTCCAAGTTTGATAGTTTTGAAAACCAAAAGTATGAAAATCATGAACTTGAGGCTTGATTTGATGAAAACAATGTGATATTGGCGATGTGATCGCACCAACAAGTTCATAATGTGTTTTTGATGTTGTGTACATGTTTGGTTTGGAGCCCGGGGGGCTCGGGTAAAGATTTGGTAGGTCGTTGGATCAATTTCTGAATTTCTGCACTGCTGGTTTTTCACCCAGCTTTTGTCTTCGCAATTGCGAAGATTTTCTCGCAATTGCGAGAGGTCCCAGGCTGGCCCTGGTTCGCAAATGCGAACCATACTTCGCAAATGCGAAGTGGGCAGGGTTGGGCATAGGTTCGCAAATGCGAACAATACTTCGCAATTGCGAAGTTGACAGTGATCAACCCAAGTTCGCAAATGCGAACTTATGGTCGCAATTGCGACAACCGCAGTGATCCAGCCATGTACGCAAATGCGAACATCCCAGCAATTACGAACATCCCAGCAATTGCCTTGGCTTCGCAAATGCGAACAAAAGTTCGCAAATGCGAACTTCCCATCCTTAGCTTATTTTTCAAACTCCGGAAATTGGTCGGGGTTCGCAATTGTGAACCCATGTTCGCAAATGCGAACACAGAGCTGTAAATCACGATTTCCAGCTTCATTTTTCACATTTCGCAACCCAAAAACATCCATTGGCGATTTTTCACGAACTCCTCTTCTTCAAAGCAATTGTAAGTCACTTTTTACTTAATTCTTTCAATTCCTAACAACATTAAACATGTTTTTCAATAGAAATCAAACGTTTTCATGGTAGAATTTCTTGTTTTTGGTAAAATATAGAGTTTTTCATGAATTGGAAAATTGGACCTCGAATTGAGGTCCGATCTTGAAACAAATCATATATTGAACTCGTGGAGGAATGGGTAACCGGATTTTGGTCCGAACCCCGAGTTCCGACCATGTGGGCCCGGGGTCGAAATTCACTATTTCGGGCAGAATGTGTAATAATTGTAATTGGCCTTATGAATTAGTTTGTTGAGTAGTATTGATGATATTAAATCAATTGTGTATAGATACGATTGGATTGGAGCCAAATTTGAAAGGAAAAGGCATTGCCACGGATTGAATTGTTCGTAAACATTCGAGGTAAGTGTTTGTTCTATCCTAGCTTGAGGGAATAGGATTATGTGCTATGTGTTATGTGATCGAGTGCGGTGTATGGGCTGTGGTGACGAGCATCCATACACTGGCGTCTAGCATGATCGTGAGTCGTTGTTAATACTTGTTGTGAGGCATATTTGAAGATAAATTGTTGAACCCTTGCCGGGTTGTAGATTGCTATTGATTGCCCTTGCCGGGACTTTGTTGAAATGATTATTGTGTACCTTGCAGGGATGGTTCATGATTTGTTGTTTTCATTCCTTGCCCTTAACTGTGATTGTTATTTGGGTGAGGAAGAGTGATAATGCACGAAGGGTGATGTCGTGTCTTGATTTATTGTTTATGCACGAAGGTTAATGTCGTGCCTTGATATTGATTATGCACGAAGGTTAATGTCGTGCCATATTTTATTGATTAGTGGTTCTTCAGACTCTGAAGGATAACTAGCTATATGCCAAATTTTCGAAATGTGAGTTCTGGTTGAGTTCAGTAGCATTTCTGGGTCACATTGTATCAGTGAAAGGTATTCAGGTGGACCCAAAGAAGATTGAGGCAGTCCAGAATTGGCCTCGCCTAGCTTCAGTGACTGAGATCCGGAGTTTCTTGGGATTAGCAGGTTACTACCGTCGATTTGTAGAAGGGTTTTCTTCTATTGCAGCCCGATGACCAGGTTGACCCAGAAGGGTGTCCAGTTCCAGTGGTCAGAGGAGTGTGAGGCGAGCTTTCAGAAGCTCAAGACAGCCTTGACCACCGCGCCAGTGTTGATACTACCTACGGGTGTAGGGCCTTATACAGTTTATTATGACGCATCTCGTATAGGGCTTGGAACGGTATTGAAGCAGGATGGTAAGGTTATCGCTTATGCTTCGAGGCGGTTAAAAATACATGAGAAGAATTATCCAGTACATGATCTTGAGTTAGCAGCAGTGGTGCATGCCTTGAAGATCCGGAGACATTATTTATATGGTGTGACGTGTGAGGTATACACTGATCACAAAAGCCTACAGTACTTGTTCAAGCAAAAGGAGTTGAATCTACGACAGCGGAGATGGTTAGAGTTGCTAAAAGACTATGATGTTACTATTTTGTACCACCCGAGGAGAGCCAATGTTGCGGTCGATGCATTGAGTAGGAAGTCCGCCAGCATGGGTAGTCTTGCTTATATTCTGGTCAGCCAGAGACCGCTTGCTTTTAATATTCAGGCCTTGGCCAATCGATTTGTGAGGTTGGACATTTCTAAGCCTAGCTGAGTGTTAGCCTGCACGGTCGCTCGTTCTTCTTTATTAGAGCGTATCCGTGAGAGGCAATTTGATGATCCTCATTTGCATGATTTGAGAGATACGATACAGCGGGGAGGTGCCACACAGGTAAATCTAGATGATGATGGGGTATTGAAATTGCAGGGTCGAGTTTGTGTGCCCAATGTCGAAGGGATTCGAGAGTTGATCTTAGCGGAGGCCCACAGTTCGCGGTATTCTATTCACCCAGGCGCCGCGAAAATGTACCAGGACTTACGGCAACACTATTGGTGGCGCGGAATGAAGAAAGATATCATTGCGTATGTCGCTCGGTGTCTAAATTGTCAGCAGGTGAAATATGAGCACCAGAGACCTGGTGGTGTATTCCAGAGGATTGAGATTCCCGAGTGGAAATGGGAGCGGATCACTATGGACTTCGTTACTGGACTTCCTTTGACTCGGAGGAAATTTGATGCTATTTGGGTCATTGTTGATAGGTTGACCAAGTCGGCACACTTTATTCCAGTATCTGTCTCGTACTCGTCGGAGAGGTTAGCGGAGATTTACATTAGGGAGATTGTTCGTCTTCGTGGGGTGCCGGTATCTATTATCTCCGATCGGGGTACGCGAGTTTACCTCGCGGTTACGGAGAGCGGTCCGGCGGGGAGTTAGGCACCTGGGTTCGGCTGAGTACGGCATTTCATCCTCGGACGGATAGCCGGTCCGAGAGGACTATTCGGATTCTAGAGGACATGCTTCGAGCCTGTGTTATTGATTTCGGAGGCTCGTGGGACCTGTTTCTTCCATTAGCAGAGTTCGCCTACAATAACAGTTACCAGTCTAGCATCCAGATGGCTCCGTATGAGGCGTTGTATGGTAGGCGATGTCGATCACCAGTTGGATGGTTTGAACCGGGAGAGGCTTGGTTGTTGGGTATAGACTTAGTTCAGGAGGCCTTGGACAAGGTCAAGACTATTCAGGAGAGATTGCGTTCAGCTCAGTCCAGGCAGAAGACTTATACGGATCGTAAGGTTCGAGATGTAGATTTCATGGTTGGTGAACGAGTATTGCTCCGAGTGTCGCCTATGAAGGGCGTGATAAGGTTCGGGAAGAAGGGCAAGCTCAGCCCTAGGTATATTGGCCCATTTGAAATTCTAGATAGAGTGGGAGGAGTGGCTTACAAACTAGCTTTGCCGCCTAGCTTATCAGCCGTGCATCCAGTTTTTCATGTATCTATGCTTCAGAGATACCACGGCAATCCCACACATGTGTTAGACTTCAGCACTGTCCATTCTAGATCGGCAGGTTCGACATGGACAATGATCTATCTTACGAGGAGGAGTCGGTGGCCATTCTAGATCGGCAGGTTCGACAGTTGAGGTCGAAGAGTTATCCTTTTGTGCGTGTTCAGTGGAGAGGTTAGCCTCCTGAGGCATCGACCTAGGAGTCCGAGTCTGATATGCGGAGCCGCTACCCACATTTGTTTCCTCGCTCAGGTACTTCTTTTTTTTGTCCGTTCGAGGACGAACGGTTGTTTTAGAGGTGGAGAATGTGACGACCCAAAGGGTCATCACTTGTCTTATTAATCATTTCGAGCTTATGAGGTCTTGAAAACCTCATTCTATGTCACCTCGATTTACGTGCACAATCCGAGCATGTAGCCGGAAAGATTTTGTGATAGAAAATATGAATTCATGAGAAATTTGGATAAAAATGATATTAATATTGATATGGTTGACTTCGGTCAACATTTTTGGTAAACGGACCCGGACCCAAAATTGGATGGTCCCGAAAAGTCCGTAGGAAAATATGGGACTTGGACATGTGTCCGGAGTCGAATTCTGAGGCCTAGAGCCCAAGTTATGAATTTTTCTGTGAAATTGTTTTGATGTAATTGTTAAAGGAAAATGAATTAATTGACCTTGGTATCGGGCTCGTATTTTGGTTCCAACGCCCGGTACAAGTCTTAAATATTATATATGTGCTTTCTGCAAAGTTTGATGACATTTGGATGTCGTTTGATATGTTTTGGACCTTGAGTTCCAAGTTTGAAAGTTTTGAAAACCAAAAGTATGAAAATCATGAACTTGAGGCTTGATTTGATGAAAACGATGTGATATTGGCGATGTGATCGCACTAACAAGTTCATAATGTGTTTTTGATGTTGTGTACATGTTTGGTTTGGAGCCCGGGGGCTCGGGTAAAGATTTGGTAGGCCGTTGGATCAATTTCTGAATTTCTGCACTGCTGGTTTTTCACCCAGCTGTTGTCTTCGCAATTGCGAAGATTTTCTCGCAATTGCGAGAGGTCCCAGGCTGGTCTTGGTTCGCAAATGCGAAGTGGGCAGGGTTGGGCATAGGTTCGCAAATGCGAACAATACTTCGCAATTGCGAAGTTGACAGTGATCAACCCAAGTTCGCAAATGCGAACTTATGGTCGCAATTGCGACAACCCCAGTGATCCAGCCATGTTTGCAAATGCGAACATCCCAGCAATTGCCTTGGCTTCGCAAATGCGAACAAAAGTTCGCAAATGCGAACTTCCCATCCTTAGCTTATTTTTCAAACTCCAGAAATTGGTCGGGGTTCGCAATTGCGAACCCATGTTCGCAAATGCGAACACAGAGACCTGTAAATCACGATTTCCAGCTTCATTTTTCACATTTCACAACCCAAAAACATACATTGGCGATTTTTCACTAACTCCCTCTTCTTCAATGCAATTGTAAGTCACTTTTTACTTAATTCTTTCAATTCCTAACAACATTAAACATGTTTTTCACTAGAAATCAAAGGTTTTCATGGTAGAGTTTCTTGTTTTTGGTAAAATATAGGATTTTTCATGAATTGGGAAATTGGACGTCGAATTGAGGTCCGATCTTGAAACAAATCATATATTGAACTCGTGGGGGAATGGGTAACCGGATATTTGTCCGAACCCCGAGTTCCGACCATGTGGGCCCGGGGTCGAAATTCACTATTCCGGGTAGAATGTGTAAAAATTGTAATTGGCCTTATGAATTAGTTTGTTGAGTAGCATTGATGATATTAAATCAATTGTGTATAGATACGATTGGATTGGAGCCAAATTTGAAAGGAAAATGCATTGCCACAGATTGAATTGTTCGTAAACATTCGAGGTAAGTGTTTGTTCTATCCTAGCTTGAGGGAATAGGATTATGTGATATGTGTTATGTGATCGAGTGCGGTGTATGGGCTGTGGTGACAAGCATCAATACCCTGGCATCTAGTATGACCGTGAGTCGTTAATACTTGTTGTGAGACATATTTGAAGATAAATTGTTGAACCCTTGCCGGGTTGTAGAATTGCTATTGATTGCCCTTGCCGGGACTTTGTTGAAAAAATTATTGTGTCCCTTGCAGGGATGGTTCATGATTTATTGTTTTCATTCCTTGCCCTTAACTGTGATTGTTATTTGGGCGAGGAAGAGTGATAATGCACGAAGGGTGATGTCGTGCCTTGATTTATTATTTATGCACGAAGGTTAATGTCGTGCCTTGATATTGATTATGCACGAAGGTTAATGCCGTGCCATGTTTTATTGATTGTGCACGAAGGATCATGTCGTGCCTTGTTATTGAACCATGTACGAAGGATCATGCCGTACCATGGATGTGAGGATGAGAGTAAAAGCACGAAGGGTGATGCCGTGCACTTTATTTGCTTATTTGGTGAGGATGAGAGTAAAAGCACGAAGGGTGATGCCGTGCAACTACTTGCTATTCCTTGACTTGATATTAATTATTTTTCCATTATACTTTGTTGTCCTTGTGGACTTATTAACTGTTGTTAATTGTTGAGTTCTTTTGAGATATTCCTTATTGCGTTATTACTTGTTTATTTCTCGTTATCTTGTGGTATACATATATATAGAACTGCACAGGTTTATGTGGGTGTCTGGTCCTAGGCTTGTCACTACTTCGCCGGGATAGGCCAGGCACTTACCAGCACATGGGGTCGGTTGTGCTGATACTACACTTCTGTGCGTTTTTGCACAGGTCCAGGTTACAATCAGGAGCAGCAGCAGTAAATCTTTTGCGTGGGAGTTGATCATATTTGAGACCGAGGTAGCTTGCGGACGTCCGTAGGCCCGACGTTTCTCTCTTTACTTATGTTACTAGCTGTAGTCTCTTTGTTCCGAGACAAACAAATTATGTTATATTTCTTTCAGACTTTTATGTGTAGTATTCAGTAGTAGTTCGTGAGTTGGTGACTCCACGTCTTGGGTAGAGGATTTCAGTATCAGATACCTTGAAACTACTTATTTCTATTTTTATAAAGTCTTCCGCACTTGTTTAATTAAGATTATGATTTTGGTTATTAATTTGAGTATGAAGTATTGTTAAACATGATAGTGTGAATAAAGAGGCTTGCCTAGCTACCACGAGTAGGTGCCATCACGATCCCGATGTTGGGGAAAAATCCGGGTCGTGACACGTAGGGGCGGAATTTATCTCGCAGAAGCGAGATTGGGCTAGTTTGGGCATTTTCGCGGAAGCGGCCCAGGATGCGCAGGGCGGGCTCGCAGAGGCGGTCCAGGATCGCAGAAACGGAGCTTGGTCGATTGGGCTATTCCGCAGAAGCGGAGAAGGGTCCGTAGAGGCGGTCTCGCGAGTGCGAGAACTGAACCGCATAAGCGGTCCTCGCCATTTATTGAAAAGTTGCAGAAGCGACCATTTAACCGCAGAAGCGGTATCTCACAGGTGCGAGTCAGGAACCGCAGGAGCAGAAATCGCGCCTGTGATAAGAATAGCCGAAGGGAAAAATTTCATAAGTCACAAAAAACATTAGGGCTCGGTTTCAAGAGGCGAATTGGGCGATTTGGACGGGAAATTGCTGGGAGTTCATCGGGTTATTATCGGAGGTGAGTTTTATGGTTCATTTACGCGTTTTTATCTTGAAATCCTCCCCTATTTCACTAAAATTGGATGAATTAATGGGGGAATTTAGCTTAAGCCACGGCTTTGGTAAAATATTGATTTAAGTGGGCAATCAGAGTCCGAATTTTGAAAATTTTATATGCATAGACTCGTGTTGAGACGAGGATTTCGAATATGTAACTTTTATAATTTTTCGAGAAGCGTACCGAAAGTCGAGTTTTGGCAACTTTGTGGGTTTTGATGCAATTTGAGTTATTTCGAGTGTGTTGCATGAATTTGGAATATATTGATGTATTATCATTGATTTTGAGCAAATTTGACATTCGAGGAGATCAATTTGCGAGGTAAGCGCAAGGCGGACTAAGGCTTCTACCGGTTCGAGGTGAGTGGTGATAATAAATAATGTACTGAGGGTTTGAAACCCCGTACTAGCACTTCACAGTGCTATGTTGAGATGAGACACGCGTCTTGTGATGGGCGTGGTGACATTGAGATTGGGGACTTGGACTTGGTCCTTCCCGGCTAATAGTATACTGTGTATTATGACTGTGAATGAGCTTATAACTGTGTAGTTAGGCTGGTAGCCATGTTTGGGGCCTTGTGCCAATCCGTAGAGCATTAGGGAAACCTGTAGAGCTAGGTAACCCTTATATCATGTTGGAAACTTACACTCAGCCGTAAAACTAGCTGAATAGCATACTAAGAGCTAGTACTAGATGTGTACTGTGGGAGACATATTACTTAGGGTGGAGATTCCCCGACTTAGCTGAGTGGGCCTGAAAGACCAATCCTATACTAATTGGAACAGGGCCGAGGACCCATTATATATATGTATGTATATATATATATATACAACTTTGTGGGTTTTGATGCAATTTGAGTTATTTCGAGTGTGTTGCATGAATTTGGAATATATTGATGTATTATCATTGATTTTGAGCAAATTTGACATTCGAGGAGATCAATTTGCGAGGTAAGCGCAAGGCGGACTAAGGCTTCTACCGGTTCGAGGTGAGTGGTGATAATAAATAATGTACTGAGGGTTTGAAACCCCGTACTAGCACTTCAGAGTGCTATGTTGAGATGAGACACGCGTCTTGTGATGGGCGTGGTGACATTGAGATTGGGGACTTGGACTTGGTCCTTCCCGGCTAATAGTATACTGTGTATTATGACTGATAATGAGCTTATAACTGTGTAATTGGGCAGGTAGCCATGTTTGGGGCCTTGTGCCAATCTGTAGAGCATTAGGAAACCTGTAGAGCTAGGTGACCCTTATTCATGTTGGAAACTTACACTCAGCCGTAAAACTAGCTGAATAGCATACTAAGAGCTAGTACTAGATGTGTACTGTGGGAGACATATTACTTAGGGTGGAGATTCCCTGACTTAGCTGAGTGGGCCTGAAAGACCAATCCTATACTAATTGGAACAGGGCCGAGTGAGGTATTATATATATATATATATATATATATATATATATATATATATATACCTATATTGGATCGGGCTGCACGCCGCATATATAAATATAAATATATATATATATATATATATATATATATATATATATATATATATATATATATATATATATATATATATATATATATATATATGTATGCACACCGATAGCATAAATATATATATATATATATATATATATATATATATATATATATATATATATATATATATATATATATATATATATATATATATATATATATATATATATATATACCTATATTGGATCGGGCTGCACGCCGCAGCAGTATATATATTGGATCGGACTGCACGCCGCAGTAATATACATGTGGATCGGGCTGCACGCCGCAGCGGTATATATGTTGGATGGGACTGCACGCCGCAGTATTATTGCCCTTGGGCTGTAGGAGCCCCTTCGGAGTTGGAGTCTGCACACATTCTTAGGGAGCGCTAGAGTATATGATGGGATCGGGCTGCACGCTGCAGCAGAATATAGTTATATATCTTGTCACGACCCCAAATCCGGTCGTGATGGCGCCGCAGCAGCATATATATATTGGATCGGATTGCACGTCGCAGTAATATATGTGTGGATCGGGCTGCACGCCGCAGCATCATAGCGCTTGGGCCTAGGGAGCCCCTCCGAAGTCTGTATACACCCCCTGTGAGCGTCGTCGACGTTAAATTGATCGGGCTGCACGCCGCAGCAGTATATATATTGGAGTGGGCTGCGCGCCGCAGCGGTATATGTATACATACTTAAATACATATACATTATAAACATATGTATATATATCTTCATACATTGAGATGGCCGTACACCATAGTGGTACGAGTGAGGATTTGATCAGTGTGGGACCTTGTTGAGATAGATGTGGACTGGAGATCAGATTACTCACTGTAGTGATGACTTACCTGTGGGGGTTACCTTAGAACTGTTTAGTGATAGTACATGAATTCTTACCTTCAGTTATTGTTTATTATTATTACTCACTGAGTTGAAATATACTCACCCCACTCCCATACACTTTTTGTGCATATTCACAGGTGCCCGAGAGCAGTTGAGTTGTTGTAGCTGCTGATCCTTATCTACTTTTGCGGAGACTATGAGGTAGCTGCCGGCGTCCGCAGAACCTGTTTTCTCCTTCTTTATCATTTTGTTGTTTCATCTTGTTTAGACTTGTTTGTACTAGGATGTTTATTCAGTAGAGGCTTAGGCTCGTGACACCACGATTTGGTTGGGACCGTATTTTGTATGCTTCTACTATTACGTTTATCATTTTGATATGAACACTTGTTGTTTAAGTTTAACTTGATTAATTGGAATTAATAATTGGTTGGTTTAAGGGATAGTATGGTCGGGCTTGCCTAGCATGGTGTTGGGCGCCATCACGACCAGGGTTTGGGTCGTGACAAGTTGGTATCAAAGCCAGGTTAACAGGTCTCGCGAGTCATGAGCCGGTTTAGTAGAGTCTCGTGGATTGGTACGGGGACGCCTGTACTTATCCCCGGGAGGCTGCAAACCTTTTAGGAAAGTTTCAATTCTTGGAATTCTTGTCGTGCGATTACTTTTGACTTGAACTGAACTTTGGCACTCTATTCTCTCGCAGATGGCGAGAACTCGAGCTTCCGGACGAGGTGGACGACCACCACTACCACCTTCTAGAGGCTGTGGACGCGGTCGTGGTTGTGGCGGAGGTAGGGCAGCTGATGTAGTGCCAACTGACCCACAGCCTCCAGTTGCTGAGGCTCCAGCAGCGCCAATTGAGGCACCGGCTGTGCCCATTGTCATTCCGAGTCTACAGGAGACCCTGGCGCAGATATTAGCAGTTTGCACTGGCCTGGCACAGGCGGTTTCAGTTACCACCGCAGCAGCTGCATCAGGGACCGGGGGTGGTCATCAGACCCCCGTAGCACGCACTCCAGAGCCAGCAGTGCAGGGCTTGCAGACACCAAAGGCTCCTCCAGTTCAGCCTGTGGTGCCAGTTCAGCCAGCAGACCAGATTCGGGGGGATAGGGTCCCAGCTATGACGGACGATGAGCGGCGTCGTCTCGAGAGGTTCACTAGGTTATCTCTTCCAGTGTTCACTGGTACTCCGGGCGAGGACGCCCAAGGTTTTTTGGACATGTGCCGTCGGATACTTCATACGGTAGGGATCTTGGAGTCCAGTGGGGTATCTTTCACTACCTTTCAGTTTCAGGGGCCAGCCTTAGATTGGTGGGAGGCTTTTGAGCGCCGCAGGCCAGCAAGGGCAGCACTACTATCATGGCTAGAGTTCTCCACGATGTTCTTGGAGAAGTTGTTGCCTCGATCTCAGAAAGAGGAGATGCGTAGGCAGTTTGAGGGTCTCCGCAGGGGGACATGTCAGTGTCAGAGTATGAGAGATTTATAGAGTTGTCCAGATATGCACCGTGGTTGGTTCCTTCCGACGGAGAGAGGATTGGACGCTTTGTGGATGGCCTCATTTTTCCCATTCGTATTCTGATGACTCGAGAGAGGGTTTTGAGTCGTACATTTGAGGATGCTATGGATATCGCTCGCGACATAGAAACAGATCGTCGCAGAGAGCGGGATGAGAGGAGGCCAAGAGGCCTCGAGGTTCAGCTAGCTCTAGTGGCACTCAGACCAGAGGCCAGAGTTAGTAGAGCCGAGGTCACTCTTTCAGATCTTAGCAGTCGGGCCGCTCAGATTGTCATAGGTGGTCTTCTAGACAGGGTTATCAGGGTTCACACCAGAGCCAGCCATCTCTCGGCGCCATGCCAGCTCAGAGTTCTTCACAGGCCCTATCTGCTCAGGGTTCATCCCGGCCTAGTTCATCAGCTGGCCACTCCAGCGCCAGGGGTCCTTATCAGTCTCGGCCCCCAGCACCGGGGAGTTTCTACGAGTGCGGAGAGTTTGGGCACCACCTCAGAGAATGTCCCCGTCTTGTTTCCAGGTCTTATAAGCAGAGGGGGCAGCCCTCGTCATACGGTCCTTCTACTTCAGCACCCGCCCCGCCAGCTAGGGGTGAGGGTTAGTCAGCTAGGGGTCACCCTCGAGGGGGAGGCCGATCAGACCGATAGGCCAGATGATATGCTCTTCAGGGCCGATCTGAGGCCGTTGCTTCTGATGCAGCTATCACAGGTATTATTTTAGTCTGCCACAGAGATGCCAGTGTTGTCCAATCCTGGTTCTACTTATTCTTATGTGTCTACATATTTTGCTCCTCGTTTGGGCACGACCCGAGGGTGTCTTGAGCTGCCAGTGCATGTATCTACCCCGGTAGGGGATACTATTGTTGTGGACCATGTATACCGGTCCTGTTCTGGTCACTATTGGGGGTCTGGAGACCCGAGTGGACCTATTGCTTCTCAGCATGATTGATTTTGATGTTATATTGGGCATGGACTGGCTATCTCCATGTCATGCTATTATGGATTGTCCTGCTAAGACTGTCACCTTGGCTATGCCAAGCATTCAGAGGATCGAGTGGCGAGTCACGACTGATTATGTACCCAGCAGGGTAATATCTTTCCTCAAGGCCCAACGAATGGTTGGGAAGGGATGTCTCTCTTATTTGGCATTTGTGCGGGAGGTCGAGGCCCAGACTCCCAGTATTGATTCTGTTCCCATTGTGCGGGACTTTCCCGATGTGTTTCCCTCATATTTGCCGGGCATGCCACCGGACAGGGATATTGATTTTGGGATCGATTTGGTGCCAGGCACTCAGCCTATTTCTATTCCTCCGTATCGGATGGGACCAGTTGAGCTGAAAGAATTGAAGGAGCAGCTCCAGGAGCTCCTAGATAAGGGGTTCATTCGGCCGAGTATGTCACCGTGGGGTGCACCGGTCTTTTTTATTAAGAAGAAGGATGGCTCAATGAGGATATGTATTGACTATAAGCAGCTGAACAAGGTAACAGTGAAGAATAAGTATCTTCTGCCTCGTATTGATGACTTATTTGATCAGCTCCAGGGAGCTAGGGTATTCTCGAAGATTGATATTCATTCAGGCTACCATCAACTGAAGATTAGAGAGTCCGACATTATGAAGACCGCATTCAGGACCAGATATGGTCACTATGAGTTCCTAGTGATGTCTTTTGGGCTGACCAATGCCCCAGCAGCATTTATGCACCTGATGAACAGTGTGTTCAGGCCCTATTTGGATTCATTTGTGATTATGTTCATTGATGACATTCTAGTCTACTCTCGTAACCAGGAGGAGCATGCTCGACACTTGAGTATTGTATTGCAGAGATTGAGAGAGGAGAAGATGTACGCCAAGTTCTCCAAGTGTGAGTTCTGGCTTGAGTCCGTGGCATTTTTAGGACACGTGGTGTCCCGTGATGGTATTCAGGTAGATCCGAGGAAGGTAGAGGCAGTGTAGAGTTGGCCCAGACCGACCTCAGTTACTGAGATCCATAGCTTTCTGGGATTGGCAGGGTATTATCACCGATTCATTCAGGGATTCTCTTCTATTGCTTCACCCTTGACTATATTGACTCAGAAGGGTGTTCCTTTCATATGGTCCGAGTAGTGCGAGGAGAGCTTTTAGAAGCTCAAGACAGTACTAACCTCAACACCAGTCTTGATACTGCCGTCAGCTTCAGATCCTTATACTGTATATTGTGATGGCTCGGGATTTGGCATTGGTTGTGTGTTGATGCAGGAGGGTAGGGTCATTGCTTATGCTTCTCGTCAGTTGAAGCCCCATGAGAAGAACTACCATGTTCATGATTTGGAGCTAGCATCCATAGTTCACGCTTTGAAGATTTGGAGGCATTACCTGTATGGTGTCTCATGTGAGGTGTACACGGACCACCGCAGTCTTCAGCACTTATTCAGACAGAAGGGCCTTAATTTGAGACAACGGAGGTGGCTCGAGCTGTTTAAGAATTATGACATCATTATCTTGTATCATCTAGGGAAGGCCAATATTGTGGCCGATGCCTTGAGTCGGAAGGCAGTTAGTATGGCCAGCCTAGCATTCATCCCAGTTGGGGAGAGGCCATTTTCTTATGATGTTCAGGCCCTAGCCAATCGGCTAGTGATGTTGGATATTTCGGAGCCGAGTCGAGTTTTGGCTTGTGTTGTTTCTCGATCTTCCTTATATGATCGCATCAGGGAGCGACAGTATGATGACCCACATTTGCTTGTTCTTAAGGATAGAGTGTTGCACAATGATGCTAGGTATGTGACTATCGACAGTGATGGTGTTCTGAGGATGCAGGGCCGCATATGCGTGCCCAATGTATATGGTTTGCGGGAGTTGATACTTGAGGAGGCACACAGTTCGCGGTACTCTATTCACCCAGGTGCCGCGAAGATGTACCAAGACTTGAGACAGCACTACTGGTGGAGGAGAATGAAGATGGATATTGTTAGACATGTAGCCAAGTGCCTCAACTGCCAGCAGGTCAAGTATGAGCATCAGAGACCGGGCGGTGTTCTTCGGCGTATGGTCATTCCCGAGTGGAAATGGGAGAGGATCACCATGGATTTTGTTATTGGACTCCCTCGGACAGCGAGGAAGTTTGATTCTGTATGTGTGATTGTTGATCGGCTGACTAAGTCTGCACATTTCATCCTAGTTAGTACTACTTACTCATCGGAGCGGTTGGCAGCAATCTTTATTCGGCAGATTGTCAGGTTGCATGGGTCCCAGTGTCTATTATATCTGACAGAGGCACTCAGTTCACTTCTCAGTTTTGGAGAGCATTTCAACGAAAGATGGGTACGCGGGTTGAGTTGAGCACCGCATTTCACCCCCAGACAAACGGGCAGTCTGAGTGCACTATTCAGATCTTGGAAGATATGTTGTGAGCATGTGTGATCGACTTTGGTGGTTCGTGGGATGAGTTTTTGCCACTTGCTGAGTTTGCCTACAACAACAGTTATCAGTCAAGTATTCAGATGGCCCTGTACAAGGCATTGTATGACAGACGGTGTAGATCTCCTGTGGGATGGTTTGAGCCTGGTGAGGATAGATTGATAGGGACTGAGTTAGTTCAGGATGCTCTGGATAGAGCGAGGTTGATCTAGGAGAGGATTCGCACAACACAGTCTCGCCGGAAGAGTTATGCAGACCGTAGGGTTCGAGAGTTGTCTTTCACGGTTGGTGACAGAGTATTGCTGAAGGTTTCACCCATGAAGGGTGTCATGAGGTTCGGGAAGAAGGGAAAGCTGAGTCCCAGGTACATTGGTCCTTTTGAGATACTCAGGAGGGTTGGAGAGGTGGCATATGAGTTGGCCTTGCCACCCAGCTTATCCAGCGTTCATCCAGTATTCCATGTGCTTATGCTCCGGAAGTACATCGGGGATCCGTCTCATGTATTACACTTCAGTACCATTCAGCTTGATGGTGATCTATCTTATCATGTAGAGCCAGTGGCTATTCTGGGTAGGCAGGTTCGGAAGTTGAGGTCCAAGGAGATTGCTTCAGTCAAGGTGCAGTGGAGAGGTCGGTCCGTGGAGGAGGCTACTTGGGAGGTCGAGCAGGAGATGCGGAGCAGATATCCTCACCTATTTGAGTCTCCAGGTATGTTTCTTGACCCGCTCGAGGACGAGCATTTTCTTAAGTTGGGGAGAATGTGATGACCCGGCCCGTCATCATGTGAGTTATCACCCCGTTATCCCCGTTATATGCTTGTTAATGTTGCAATATGCATGTTGGGTAAGTTTGAGTCAATCCGGATTGAGTTTGGTTGAAATTGAGACAAATAGTCCCTTAGAAGAAGGAATTGTTGAGAAAATTCAGCTTGATGTTGACTTGTGAGTTAGAGAGCTCAGAATCGAATTCTGATGATTCGATCAGCTCCGGGAGGTCATTTATGAGCTAGGAGAGTGATCGGAAGTAAATTTGGAGGTCTGGTGTAGTTTTAGGCTTGAATTGGCTAAAGTTGAATTTTGGGCGATATCCGATCGATATGTGAGATTTTGATCCGGGATTCGGAATGGAATTCCGACAGTTGCAGTAGCTCCGTTTGGTGATTTTGGATGTGTCTGCAAAATTTCAGGTCATTCAGAGGTCGTTTGGTCGGGTTTTTGATCGAATGTCGGTTGCGGAAGTTTGAATGAAAACTTAGGCTTGAATTTGCTTGGATTCGATGTTTTCCGTGTTAAAGTATGTGTTTTTATCATTGGAGCAAGTTCTTATGGTGCTATGGAGTATGTTTGTAGCTTTCGTTGGGGTCCCGGGGGACCCGGGGTGGTTTCGGGAGGTTAAACGGAGGAATTTTTGAGGTTTTGCAAGTCTGGATTTTTGGCTTCTGCTATTTTCACTTCTGCGGGTGGGGGACCGCAAGAGCGGAAGCGTAGGGGCGGAATTTATCTCGCAGAAGTGAGATTGGGCTAGTTTGGGCATTTCCGCAGAAGCGGCCCAGGATGCGCAGGTGCGGGCTCGCAGAGGCGGCCCAGGATCGCAAGAGCGGAGGTAGGCCAGCCGGTGGGTCTTCGCAGAAGCGGAGCCCAGTCCGCTTAGGCGGTCTCGCAGGTGCGAGACTTGGACCGCAGAAGCGGAACTCGGCAGCTTGGTATGGAATCGGAGAAGCGGACGTTTGTCTGCAGAAGCGGACGTTTGTCCGCAGAAGCGGACTCGCAGGTGTGAGTCAGGAACCGCAGGAGCGGAAATCGCGCCTGTGATAAGAATAGCAGAAGGGAAAAAATTCATAAGTCACAAAAAACATTAGGGCTCAGTTTCAAGAGGCGAATTGGGCGATTTGGACGGGAAATTGCTGGGAGTTTATCGGATTATCATCGGAGGTGAGTTTTATGGTTCATTTACGCATTTTTATTTTGAAATCCTCCTCTATTTCACTAAAATTGGATGAATTAATGGGGGAATTTAGCCTAAGCTAGGGCTTTGGTAAAATGTCGATTTGAGTGGGCAATCGGAGTCCGAATTTGGAAAATTTTATATGCATAGACTCGTGTTAAGACGAGGATTCCGAATATGTAACTTTTGTAATTTTCCGAGAAGCGTACCGAAAGCCGGGTTTTGACAACTTTGTGTGTTTTGATGCAATTTGAGTTATTTCGAGTGGGTTGCGTGAATTTGGTATATATTGATGTATTATCATTGATTTTGAGCAGATTTGACATCCGAGGCAAGCGCAAGGTGGACTAAGGCTTCTACAGGTTCGAGGTGAGTGGTGATAATAAATACTGTACTGAGGGTTTGAAACCCCGTACTAGCACTTCACACTACTATGTTGAGATGAGACACACGTCTTGTGACGAGCGTGGTGACATTGTGATTGGGGACTTGGACTTGGTCCTTCCCGGCTAATAGTATATTGTGTATTATGACTGATAATGAGATTATGACTGTGCAATTGGGCTAATAGCCATGTTTGGGGCCTTGTGCCGATCTGTAGAGCATTAGGGAATCTATAGAGCTAGGTGACCCTTATATCATGTTGGAAACATACACTCAGCCGTAGCTATAGCTGAATAGCATACTAAGAGCCAATACTAGATGTGTACTGTGGGAGACAAATTACTTAGGGTGGAAATTCCCTAACTTAACTAAGTGGGCCTGAAAGGCCAATCTAATTGGAACAGGGCCGAGGACCCATTATGAGGTATTTTATATATATATATTAGAATGGACTGCACGCCGCAACAGTATACATATTGGTTCGGGCTGCACGCCGCATCAGTATATATATATATTGGATCGGGCTGCACGCCGCAGCGGTATATATGTTGGACCGGACTGCACGCCGCAGTATTATTGCGCTTGGGCTGTAGGAGCCCCTTCGGAGTCTGAGTCTGCACACATTCTCAGTGAGCGCTAGAGTATATTATGGGATCGGGCTGCACGCTGCAACAGAATAGTTATATATGTATATATATATATTGGATCGGACTGCACGCCGCATCATCATAGCGTTTGGGCCTAGGGAGCCCCTCCGAAGTCTGTATACACCCCCAGTGAGCGCCGTCGACGTTAAATGCACCGGGCTGCACGCCGCAGCAGTATATATATTGGAGCGGGCTGCGCGGCACACCGGTATATCTATACATATTCAAATACTTATACATTGTAGACATATGTATATATATCTTCATACATTGAAATGGCCGTACACCATAGTGGTACGAGTGAGGATTTGGTCAGTGTGGGACCTTGTTGAGATAGATGTGGACTGGAGATCAGAGTACTCACTGTAGTGATGACTTACCTGTGGGGGTTGCATTAGAATTGTTTAGTGATAGTACATGAATTCTTACTTTCAGTTATTGTTTATTATTATTACTCACTGAGTTGAAATATACTCACCCCACTCCCCTGTACTTTTTGTGCAGATTCACAGGTGCCCGAGAGCAGTTGAGTTGTTGTAGCTGCTGATCCTTATCTACGTTTGCGGAGACTACGAGGTAGCTGCCGGCGTCCGCAGAACCTGTTTTCTCCTTCTTTATCATTTTGTTGTTTCATCTTGTTTAGACTTGTTTGTACTAGGATGTTTATTCTATAGAGGCTCAGACTCGTGACACCACGATTTGGTTGGGACCGTATTTTGTATGCTTTTACTATTGCGTTTATCATTTTGATATGAACACTTACTGTTTAAGTTTAACTTGATTAATTGGAATTAATAATTGGCTGGTTTAAGGGATAGTATGGTCGGGCTTGCCTAGCATGGTGTTGGGCGCCATCACGACCAGGGTTTGGGTCGTGACATTGGATGGCCTAGCTCGGTTAGTAGGCGCCATCACGACTCCCGATGGTAGAAAATTCGGGTCGTGACAGATTGCTATATTGTTTGGGTGTTTTTCGGTTGAGATTCTTTTTCATAACTAGAAATACAAAATTTGTGTGTTATAATTGAGTTTGTTGAGTTATATTAGGAGTCCGTTATGTTAATTGATTCACTTTCCATTTGAATATAGTGTAATCTCATGTTCCACGTCGTGAATACAGTCGAACAGAATAATTTGTCTAGTTGTAATCTCATGTTTCATGCCATGAATACAATCGAATACACTTGAATACACAAATTTGTCTAGCTGTAATCCAGTTTTCACGCCAAGAAATTGTATTGTATTCATAAATACAATAGCTTTAATACATTCTAAAAATTCTAAAAATATAGTATAAAAAACAGTATAGTAAATGATAGCTACAACTAGCTAATAACTACTAAAACATAGTAATTTATGAAAGTTTCTCGATAAACAATGATGCCAAGTTAAATAGGGTATATATATTTGGCCTTCATTTTTTCTTTCTTCTCTCGCGAGTCTTGGAAGTAGTTGAGTGCTTTCTGTTCAAATCCAGATGCCAACAGTAAGTAGAAGAGAAGCTTCCCTAGAAATACAAATGCAAGAACTTTAAGGGATTTAATTTATATATCAAAATTATGAAAAAAAAATTACATTGCAGTATAATGTTAGTAATTTGGTTATTTATTTTCTTCCAGGTTAGCAAATTGTTTTAATATAGATATTTACATTTAATTATCTGTTAAATCACTTGACACCGTGAAATTCATTTGTATTGTTAGTAATATATAACATTATTTGAGAATTATGAAATCCCATAATCAAATTCATACATAGGCAAAAATAATAGATCGATAATTTGCTTGCTTAATAGTCAACGAAGTTATCTGGTATCCATGTTAGTAAAAAGTAGCAAGTAACCGTAAAATTAATAAAAATATACGACAACTTGGTCTGAATAACATAATTATCAAAACTTTATTAAGTTATCATTATTTGGTTTAGAGAGCAGGGGCTTCGAGTTCGAGTGACTTGCTAATTGCTATATTTGCTTTTCACTGGAAACATGAAACCATTTTTGTTTTATGTTTTAATAAAAAAAAGTGGGCTGTAAAATTGCGTATTTATGCTAGCTGGCAAAGTAGAAACTCTAGACAAAATAGGAATTAAAGTCTATATTTGGCAAGTAGCACATACAAACAAAACAGGAAAAGTGGGCCACAAAAAGAAAAAAAGCAACCAAAAGTGGAAGCATTAATTAGGATAAAGTTCTAGATGTGCCCATAAGTATGTGGATAAAAAATATCTAGCAGTACACTTTTTGTCCATTCAAATATTTGCTATTAGCAAATCATATCTTATACGTATTTGCCTATTTCATTGACGGAGCTCCAAGCATAAAATAGGTTAAAGTTTTCGGAAAAAAGGTCCAAATTTACCCAAGGGTCTGGCTAGATCATTAGTGTGCTCCGCGATTTTGGACGAATCTAGGGTTGTATTTATATTTTAAAAAAAACTTATTACATACATAGCAATATTTACTGAATCCAATAAGTAAGATGAGCATTGGATTTGGTGGCAAATTTATAATCTATAAATTTTAAATCATTGCTTCGTCTTTGCTCATCGCTCGACTTTTAATTATGATTTAAATTCTTCGGAAACAATTCTCACCGGATAGGATAAAGTCGGTATATACACTACTATTCTTAGGCACAGTGTCGGATTTACCTTAACACAAGCGATATCACGTGACATCGCTTCGTCAAAATTCTTTACTAATTAATTGTATATAATTCAAATGAAAAACAGAAAAATACTAAAATAAAATAAAGTGACACCAGATGTTACAAAGAGTTCTATAGCGTAATTGGTTAGAGGCGGAAGAACTCTATGTGAGGTCGTGAGTTTGAACTACCATATGAACATTTTCGATGTTTTAATTTTATTGCGGAATTTAGTGGATATGAAGTTATAACAAAAAGACCAGCACATTATAATTTTTAAATTGGAGGAAGGCTGGTACTTTCTTTTTAAGTTGTATTTTTATCGCTTGTTTTTTAAAATATTATATTATATTAATTTATTTATTTTCACGTTTAATGGTGACACCGCTTACAAAAATTCCTTCATACGCCACTGCTTAGACAACATTTATGGGATTATACTAATACTATTGTTGCTCTATTAAAGTTAGGAGCAAAAATGGGGGAAGTGCACGGTTAGCCACTAATAATACATGTATTAACTTTAAGCTACTATTTAAAATGTCTTTAGTCTTTAGCCATTGGTTTAATAAACTTTAACTGCCCGGACGAAATACTCTTCTGCTCATGTCCTTAACTTTTGAACTTAACTTCAGGACTAAATGTCATTTTTTTTAACCCCTCCCAAATTAGGAGGATCTATAGTGTTTCCACACTTTCCCTCCACGGTGACTCGAACCCAGGACCTAACGGTCGTAGGTGGAGGTGCTTACCAACTGAGCAAGCCTCACTTGTCGGACTAAATGTCCTTAACTTTTGAACTTGGAACTTTAAGTTTAGGACTTCAGGACTAATGTCCTTAACTTTTGAACTTAACTTCAGGACTTCACGACTACATGTCTTTAACTTTTGAACTTGTAATTGTTAGTTTAGGAACAAGTGTTATTAACTTTTGAGCTTGTTCGTCTAAGTACATGACCTATTGTCCTTATCTTTTGTGCTTCTTAACCTAAATTCAGGACCTATTGTCCTTAACTTTTGAACTTGTAAATATAAGTTCATGACCTATTGTCCTTAACTTTTGAGCTTCTTAGCCTAAGTTCAGGACCTATTGTCCGTAACTTTTGAGCTTGGTAGTCTTAGTTTAGGATTTCTGGACCTATTGCCTTAACTTTTGAACTTGTAACTATAAGTTCAGGACATATCGTCCTTAACTTTGGAGCTTGTTAGTCTAAGTTCAGGATCAACGGTGTGTTTAGTATAACATAAAATGTTTTCCGTGGAAAATATTTCCAAGAAAATATTTTCTTGGAAAATAAGTAGTAATCTTATTCATTTTCCGGTGTTTGGTACGCAAATTAAGAAAAATAATTTCTCAGGAGTATTCATAAATAATTTCGATATAATAAACATGAAGCCATAAACTTTCAAACCAACAACCTTCCGGACCCACAAATTTCATAAAATTTCGAACCGCTAAACTTTCAAAACCACAAAATTTCAAACTCGTAAACTTTATACTTACTAAACTCGTAACCTTCCAAACACATAAACCTCCAAACTCATAATTTTGGAATTTGTAAAATTTTGAGCCTTTAAACCGATAAATAGTAAAATTCAAACTGAAAAATACATTTTAAAAAAAAATTTGGAGGGGGGAGGGAGGGCAGGGGGGTAGCAATGCTGGGGGCAGTAAAACAAAAAAAAGGAAATTTAAATAATAAAAAAAAAGTAAACAATTATTTTTTGTGCGGGAAAGGGGGCCTGGAGGGTTAGTAGGGTGGGTGGTACGGAAAATTAAATTTTTTAAAAAAACAAATACATTTGTTGGAGAGGGGTGGGGTGGGTTGGTGAGGGTGAGGAAGGTTGAGAAGGAGCTTTGGAAAATGTTTTCCCTTCTTTTGATAAGGAAAATATTATCCTCCGATTGAAAAAAATGAATTGATAAGAAAAATATTTTTTAAAACATTTATGCCAACCAAACATGGGAAAATTAAAAAATATTTTCTGGAAAATATTTTCCTTCGTACCAAACGCACTCCAAATGTTCTTAACTTTTGACTTGTAATCTAAGTTCAGGACCAAGTGTCATTAACTTTTGAACTTGGAACTCAAAGTTCAGGACCAAATGTCCTTAACTTTTAAACTTGTAACTATAAGTTCAGGATCCATAACGTAGCAGAAAACTAAATATTATTTGTATCTTTTCACAAAAAAAATAAAATTATAATAATTGCAATTTACATATAAAATTGATCTAATCACAAAATTATTCCAGAATCATCGTAATTTGCTATTACTTATGTTTCTGCCTCGTTTTTGTTACTTATGTCCTAGATAGAGATAGTCATAGCACTCATCCATTATAATCTGTAGGAAACCATACATTCTTGGGAACAACGATCAATCTACCAAAGATTGTGTTAAGAAAATGGTGAGAAATTAAAATGGAGAAGAAAACTCCCACTTGAGCGAGGAAAACGTTAATTTCCACGTAGCAGTTTCCTGCGCTTTATCTTTATAAAATTATGACAGGATAATACTGTCTTTTCATATTAATTTTAATAAATTAATAACTATTTTTGCTCAACATTAAAATTAATGGATAAAAAAGGCTACCTCACGCCATTTTTATAGCAAAACACTAAGACTTTTTCCTAACGACAAGCCCATCTATATATAAGAACAAAAGTTTAAAGAATGAAAAAATTGCTCTATCTCAAAGAGTACAATGAGCAAAGTCGACCCTCCCCCTGTGGTTCTAATCGAAATGTTGTTAGAACAAAAGGATTTAAACTTTTTGTCCAACCAATTAAATAAGAAGATTTTAAGTAAACTCTAGTTAAAGATAAATTTTTTTTGGATCTAAAATAAAAGATATAAGTAAACAAAGCAAGCATAAGATTTA
Organism: Nicotiana noctiflora; assembly: GCA_032618575.1. NCBI lineage: Eukaryota > Viridiplantae > Streptophyta > Magnoliopsida > Solanales > Solanaceae > Nicotiana > Nicotiana noctiflora. The sequence continues at coordinate 183,595 of JASVEL010000069.1, forward strand.
ATTATAATTTTAATTAAGTCCCATTATATATTTTGACTTTCATAACTCTGACGACCCAAAGGGTCATCACTTGTTTTATTAATCATTTCGAGCTTTTGAGGTCTTGAAAACCTCATTTATAATTGCCTCGATTTGCGTGCACAGTCCGGGCACAAAGCTGAAAAATAGTTATGTTGAAATATGTGAAATATGTGAAAAAGTTGAAGAATTTTGATATTAATATTGATATGGTTGACTTTGGTCAACATTTTTGGTAAACGGACCCGGATCCATAATTTGACTGTCTCAGAAAATCCGTAGAAAAATATGGAACTTGGGCATATGCCCGGAATTGAAATCCGAGGTCTAGAACCCCGGTGAAAGAATTTTTCTGTTAAATTGTTTTCTGAAAATGTTTAAGGAAAATGAAACTGATTTTGATTAAAAAGTACTGGTATCGGGCTCGTATTTTGGTTCCGACGCCCGGTACAGGTCATATATATTGGTTAAGCGCTTCCTGTAAAGTTTGGTTGAAAACGGACGTCGTTTGACGCATTTCGGCCTTAAATTGGAAAGTTTGGAAATTATGAAATTTGAAAGAATTCTTGAGTTTTAAGGCTCAATCCATTGGTTTTGATGTTATTTTAGCGATTTGATCGCGCGAGCAAGTTCGAATGATGTTTTTGAGTTAGTGTGCATATTTGGTTTGGAGCCGGGGAGCTCGGGTAAAGATTTGATAGGCCGTTGGATGAAATTCTGAGTTTTTGCACTGCTGGTTTTTCACCCAACTGTTGTCTTCGCAATTGCGAAGTATTTCTCGCAATTGCGAAGGTGGCAGGTCAAGGCAGGGTTCACAAATGCGAACCCTTGGTCGCAAATGCGAAGGTGCCCGGGACCGTTTGGGTTCGCAAATGCGAACCAAACCTCGCAATTGCGAGGCCTCCAGTGAAAAGGCCTGCTTCGCAAATGCGAAGCATTCTTCGCAAATGCGAAGGTCCCTCAGCCCAGCCTTGTTCGCAAATGCGAACAAACATTCGCAAATGCGAAAGTCCCTAGAAGCAGCCTAGTTCGCAATTGCGAACATATGTTCGCAATTGCGAAGCTCCCAGATTTGCCTTGGCTTCGCAAATGCGAACAAAAGTTCGCAAATGCGAACTTCCCAGCCTTAGCTTATTTTTCAAACTCCAGAAATTGGTCGGGGTTCGCAATTGCGAACCCGTGTTCGCAAATGCGAACACAGAGACCTGTAAAACACGATTTTCAGTTCATTTCTTCACTTTTTACAAAACAAAAACTCCCATTTGCGATTCTTCACGGATTCTTTCTTCATCAAAACAATTGTAAGTCACTTTTTACTTAATTCTTTCAATTCCTAACATCATTAAACATGTTTTTCAATAGAAATCAAAGGTTTTCATGGTAGAATTTCTTGTTTTTGTTAAAATATAGGGTTTTGGACCTCGAATTGAGGTCCGATTTTGAAACAAATCATATACATGAACTCGTGGGGGGATGGGTAACCGAATTTTGGTTCTAACCCGGATTTCCCACCATCGGGGGTCATGATGGCGCCTACTAAATGGAAGCTAGGCAAGCCAAATATTAATTACACCTCCATTAATTACCAAATTCTTATTAAGACTTATTATTAAAATATATAAATTACAGCGGAATAATCAAAATTAGCGGAAGACTTAGTCAAATATGATAAAGAAAACCCAAACATGATACACTACCCAAGACCGGTGTCACAATACTCACGAACTTCTAAGAATAATACACATAATTGTCTGAAAGAAAATACAAGTTGTTTATCTCGATTACATGAGATAACAGAATGAAAAGCATAGATAGAAGAGACAACGGGTCCCGCGGACGCCTGCAAGGCTACCTCGTAGTCTCAGTAGTCGGAAAATCCACAAGTCGCTACTGCCGCTGCTGCTATCCGTAACCTGTATCTGCGCAAAAAGAGCGCAGAGTGTAGTATCAGCACAACCGACCCCAGGTGCTGGTAAGTGCCTGGCCTATCCCAGCGAACTAGTGACAAGGCTAAGGCCAGTCACCCACATAAACCTGTACAGTTGCAATATACATATATATGCAATACATTTATAAGGAAAGACTCTACTCTGAAATAATAGTCAATAACTCGTGATATCCAGACTAATATAATCAACAGAATAAATCTTACTTTCATGTCTCAATTCCTTTCTCATTTCATATCTCGTGGTAGGCGTACCACCCGCTCCCAACTATCACCGTAACTACATCTTGTGGTAGGCGTACCACCCGCTCCCAACTATATCAATAGGCTACCAGCAACTATGGCCAATGCCAAGATTTAAATCATTTTGTGGTCGGCGTGCCACACGATCCCATTTCTTATTATATAAGTGGTCGGCGCGCCACACGATCCCAATCCATATATATATATATATATATAAGTGGTCGGCGCGCCACACGATCTATATATATATATATATATATATATAAGTGGTCGGCGCGCCACACGATCCCAATTCATAAATATATATATTACCGGCATTTAGCCAATAATCTTTGCATCAACAATATTTATAATTACCGGTTTTAAACCAATAATTGATAATAATTTCAACAATTTATCTCCATTACCGGTATAACACCAATAACTCTTAATCAACAATTTATTCATAACTAAATTCCTATTCCTTCGAGCTAGGATAGAACAAACACTTACCTCGAAAGTTTACGAATGATTCAATCCGTAGCAATGCCTTTTCCTTTCGAATTTGACTCCAATCCAATCGTATCTATACACAATTGATTTAATATCATCAATACTACTCAACAAACTAATTCCTAAGACCAATTACAACTTTTACAACATTCTGCCCGGAATAGTAATTTTCGACCCCGGGCCCACATGGTCGGAACTCGGGGTTAGAACTAAAATTCGGTTACCCATCCCCCTACGAGTTCATGTATATGATTTGTTTCAAAATCGGACCTCAATTCGAGGTCCAATTTCCCAATTTACGAAAAACCCTATATTTTAACAAAAATAAGAAATTCTACCATGAAAACCTTTGATTTCTATTGAAAAGCATGTTTAATGATGTTAGGAATTGAAAGAATTAAGTAAAAAGTGACTTACAATTGTTTTGATGAAGAAGGAATCTGTGAAGAATCGCAAATGGGTGTTTTTGTTTTGTAAAAAGTGAAGAAATAAAATGAAAATCGTGTTTTACAGGTCTCTGTGTTCGCATTTGCGAACATGGGTTCGCAATTGCGAACCCCGACCAATTTTTGGAGTTTGAAAAATAAGCTAAGGTTGGGAAGTTCGCATTTGCGAACTTTTGTTCGCATTTGCGAACACTGGCAAATCTGGGGTCTTCGCAATTGCGAACATATGTTCGCAATTGCGAACTAGGCTGCCTCCAGGGACTTTCGCATTTGCGAACGTTTGTTCGCATTTGCGAACAAGGCTGGGCTGAGGGACCTTCGCATTTGCGAAGAATGCTTCGCATTTGCGAAGCATGCCTTTTCACTGGAGGCCTCGCAATTGCGAGGTTTGGTTCGCATTTGCGAACCCAAACGGTCCTGGGCACCTTCGCATTTGCGACCAAGGGTTCGCATTTGCGAACCCTGCCTTGACCTGCCACCTTCGCAATTGCGAGAAATACTTCGCAATTGCGAAGACAACAACTGGGTGAAAAACCAGCAGTGCAAAAACTCAGAATTTCATCCAACGGCCTATCAAATCTTTACCCGAGCTCCCCGGCTCCAAACCAAATATGCACACTAACTCAAAAACATCATATGAACTTGCTCGCGCGATCAAATCGCTAAAATAGCATCAAAACCAATGGATTGAGCCTTAAAACTCAAGAATTCTTTCAAATTTCATAATTTCCAAACTTTCCAATTTAAGGCCGAAATGCGTCAAACGACGTCCGTTTTCAACCAAACTTTACAGGAAGCGCTTAACCAATATATATGACCTGTACCGAGCGTCGGAACCAAAATACGAGCCCGATACCAGTACTTTTTAATCAAAATTCAGTTTCATTTTCCTTAAACATTTTCAGAAAACAATTTAACAGAAAAATTCTTTTACCGGGGTTCTAGACCTCGGATTTCAATTCCGGGCATATGCCCAAGTTCCATATTTTTCTACGGATTTTCCGAGACAGTCAAATCACGGATCCGGGTCCGTTTACCAAAAATGTTGACCAAAGTCAACCATATCAATATTAATATCAAAATTCTTCAATTTTTTCACATATTTCACATATTTCAACATAACTATTTTCCAGCTTTGTGCCCGGACTGTGCATGCAAATCGAGGCAACTATAAATGAGGTTTTCAAGACCTCAAAAGCTCGAAATGATTAATAAAACAAGTGATGACCCTTTGGGTCGTCACAATCTCCACCTCTAAAACAACCGTTCGTCCTCGAACGGGCAAAAGAAAGAAGTACCTGAGTCAGGAAACAAATGTGGGTAGCGGCTCCGCATATCAGACTCGGACTCCCAGGTCGATGCCTCAGGAGGCTGGCCTCTCCACTGAACACGCACAGAAGGATAACTCTTCGACCTCAACTGTCGCCGGTCTAGAATGGCTACCGGCTCCTCCTCGTAAGATAGATCATTGTCCAATTGGACAGTACTGAAGTCTAACACATGTGTGGGATCGTCGTGGTATCTCCGAAGCATAGATACATGAAAAACTGGATGCACGGATGATAAGCTAGGCGGCAAAGCTAATCTGTAAGCCACCCCTCCCACTCTGTCTAGAATCTCAAATGGACCAATATACCTAGGGCTGAGCTTGCCCTTCTTCCCGAACCTCATCACGCCCTTCATAGGCGACACTCGGAGCAATACTCGTTCACCAACCATGAAATCTACATCTCGAACCTTGTGATCCGCATAAGTCTTCTGCCTGGACTGAGCTGAACGCAATCTCTCCTGAATAATTTTGACCTTATCCAAGGCCTCCTGAACTAAGTCTGTACCCAACAACCGAGCCTCTCCCGGTTCAAACCATCCAACTGGTGATCGACATCGCCTACCATACAACGCCTCATACGGAGCCATCCGGATGCTAGACTGGTAACTGTTATTGTAGGCGAACTCTGCTAATGGCAGAAACTGGTCCCACGAGCCTCCGAAATCAATAACACGGGCTCGAAGCATGTCCTCTAGAATCTGAATAGTCCTCTCGGACTGGCCATCCGTCTGAGGATGAAATGCTGTACTCAACTGAACCCGAGTGCCTAACTCCTGCTGGACCGCTCTCCAGAACCGCGAGGTAAACTGCGTACCCCGATCAGAGATAATAGATACTGGCACTCCACGGAGACGAACAATCTCTCTAATGTACACCTCCGCTAACCTCTCCGACGAGTAGGAGACAGATACTGGAATAAAGTGTGCTGACTTGGTCAGCCTATCAACAATGACCCAAATAGCATCAAATTTCCTCCGAGTCAAAGGAAGTCTAGTAACGAAATCCATAGTGATCCGCTCCCATTTCCACTCGGGAATTTCAATCCTCTGGAATACACCACCAGGTCTCTGGTGTTCATATTTCACCTGCTGACAATTTAGACACCGAGCGACATACGCAACGATATCTTTCTTCATCCCGCACCACCAATAGTGCTGCCGTAAGTCCTGGTACTCGCGGTGCCTGGGTGAATAGAATACCGCGAACCGTGGGCCTCCGCTAAGATTAACTCTCGAATCCCTTAGCATTGGGCACACAAACTCGACCCTGCAATTTCAATATCTCATCATCATCTAGATTTACCTGTGTGGCACCTCCCCGCTGTACTGTATCTCTCAACTCACGTAAATGAGGATCATCAAATTGCCTCTCATGGATACGCTCTAATAAAGAAGAACGAGCGACCGTGCAGGCTAACACCCTGCTAGGCTCAGAAATGTCTAATCTCACGAACCGGTTGTCTAATGCCTGGACGTCTAGAGCTAATGGTCTCTGACTGACCGGAATATATGCAAGACTACCCATGCTGGCAGACTTCCTACTCAATGCATCGGCCACCACATTGGCCTTACCTGGGTGATATAAAATAGTAACATCATAGACTTTTAGCAACTCTAGCCACCTTCTCTGCCTCATATTCAACTCTTTCTGCTTAAACAAATAATGCCTCCAGATCTTCAATGCGTGAATAATCGCCGCCAATTCTAGATCATGCACTGGATAGTTCTTCTCATGAATCTTCAACTGCCTCGAAGCATAGGCAATAACCTTGCCATCCTGCATTAACACCGCACCAAGCCCAATACGGGAAGCATCACAATAAACAGTATAAGGTCCCGTACCTGTGGGTAAAACCAATACCGGTGCTGTGGTCAAGGCTGTCTTGAGCTTCTTAAAGCTCGCTTCACATTCATCGGACCATTCAAATTGAACACCCTTTTGGGTCAATCTGGTCAGTGGGGTTGCAATAGACGACAATCCTTCTACGAATCAGCGATAATAGCCCGCTAACCCCAAGAAACTCCGAATATCTGTGGTTGATGTCGGTCTAGGCCAGCTCTTGACTGCCTCAATTTTCTTCGGATCAACTTGAATACCCGCTGCCGTCACAATATGACCCAGGAATGCAACTGAACTTAGCCAAAATTCACACTTTGAAAATTTTGCATATAGCTGGCTATCTCTCAGAGTCTGTAAGGCCACTCTGAGATGTTGCGCATGCTCCTCCTGACCGCGGGAATATATTAATATGTCATCAATGAAGACTATTACAAACAAGTCTAAATAAGGCCGGAACACCCGATTCATTAATTCCATAAAAGCTGCTGGAGCATTTGTCAACCCAAAAGACATGACCGAAAATTCATAATGTCCATACCGAGTGCGAAACGCGGTCTTAGGGACATCAGATGCCCTAATCTTTAGCTGATGATAGCCAAATCTCAAATCTATCTTTGAAAATACCTTGGCACCCTGAAGCCTGGTCAAATAAATCATCAATTCGCGGAAGTGGATATTTATTTTTGATAGTCACCTTGTTTAACCGACGATAGTCAATGCACATTCTCATCGAACCATCTTTCTTCTTTACAAATAATACAGGTGCACCCCACGGCGAAACACTGGGCCTAATGAAACCCTTTTCAAGTAAATCCTGCAATTGTTCCTTCAATTCTTTTAACTCCGGCGGAGCCATACGGTATGGGGGAATGGAAATGGGCTGAGTGCCTGGAGCCAAATCAATGCAAAAATCAATGTCCCTATCGGGCGGCATACCTGGCAAGTCTGAAGGAAATACTTCAGGAAATTCACGAACCACAGGCACCGAGTCAATAGAAGGAACCTCAGCACTAGAATCACGGACATAGGCCAAATAAGCCAAGCATCCCTTTCCAACCATACGCTGAGCTTTAACATAAGAAATAACATTACGGCTAGTATGACCTGAAATTCCTTTCCACTCTATACGAGGCGAATTCGGCAGGGCTAAAGTCATAGTCTTGGCATGGCAATCTAAAATAGCATGATACGGAGATAGCCAGTCCATGCCTAGTATAATATCAAAGTCCACCATATTTAGGAGTAATAAATCAGCACGGGTCTCGAGACCCTCAATTACTATAATACATGACCGATGAACTCGATCAACCACAATAGAGTCGCCTACTGGTGTAGACACATGAACAGGAACACTCAGTGGATCACTGGGCCGAACCAAGTATGGTGCAAAATAGGAAGACACATACGAATATGTAGACCCAGGGTCAAATAATGCTGATGCCTTTCTATCACAAACCAAAATAATACCTGTAATGACGGCATCAGAAGACTCAGCCTCTGGTCTGGCGGGAAGTGCATAACATCGGGGCTGTGCCCCACCACCCTGAGCAGTATCTCTAGGACGATCAGCTGCTGGCTGGTCTCTACCTCTATCGGTCCGAGCTCCACCTCTATGACCTCTACCTCCACCTCTATGTCCTCTACCTCCGCCTCTAGCCGGCTGGGCAGGCTGTGAGGGAACTGGGGCCTGAATCATGGCACGAGAACCCTGCTGGTGAGATCTGTTAGAAGCTCGAGGGCAATACTTTGCAATGTGCCTAAGATCACCGCACGTAAAACAAGCCCTCGGCTGCTGAAAATAGCGAAGTGGTGGTGCACCGATAGGCTGCTGATCAGAGTAGCGTGGCTGAGAATTACGATCACCTGAAGCTTCATGAGAAACCTAAAGAGCTGACTGATAAGGCCTAGGAGGATGGCCTCTATCATAAAAATCTATGTCTCCAGACGAGGTACCACTGAATCTACCCAAATTACGAGATCACTTATCTGATCCATGTCTCGCTCCCTGTGACAGAGTCAACTCGATCCGGCGGGCTGCATTAGCCGCCTCCTGAAAAGTGATTTTAGTTCCTGCCCCCAAAGGCCATCTGTAGTCGAATTGGATGATTCAAGCCATCAATAAACCTTCTCACCCTTTCCCTATCTGTGGGAAGTATGATAATAGCATGACGAGCCGGGTCCACGAACCTAGTCTCGTACTGTGTGACAGACATAGAACCCTGATGAAGACGCTCAAATTGTCTGCGCATAACCTCCCGCTGAGTTGCTGGAAGGAACTTCTCCAAGAATAATTCCGCAAACTGCTCCCAAGTCAAAGATGACGATCCCGCTGGCCTGGTTAGACAATAATCTCTCCACCAAGTCTTGGCGGAACCGGATAACCGAAAAGTAGCAAAATCCACACCATTAGTCTCCACAATACCCATAGTACGGAGAACTTCGTGGCAGCTGTATAGGAAATCCCGTGGATCCTCTGAAGGAGTGCCACTGAATGTGGTAGTGAACAGCTTGGTAAACCTGTCCAATCTCCACAACGCGTCAGCAGACATGGCTGCACCATCATTAGACGGAGTCGCAATAATAGGTCGAGCTGCCTCAACTGGCTGAATCACAGGAACCTGAGTCTGGGGAATCACTGGCTCCGAAGTGCGCGTAGCAAGAGTCTGATTACCCCCTCCAGCCTGAGAAGTGGCTGGTGCTACCGGTAATAAACCTGCTCTGGTGATATTATCCATAAAACCTGCTATACGGACCAAAGCATCCTGAAGATCCGGTGAAAACACAGCTCCTCCTGGGACCTGAGCTGGGCCTACCGGAGCTGCTGGGGTTGGAACTTCCTCCTCGATATGAACATGAGGTTCTGCCACTCGTGCTGCTGCTCGGGGCTGAGCTCTGCCCCTACCTTGGCCTCTAGTACGACCTCGACCTCGGCCTCTGCCCCTAGCGGGAGCTGCCGCCGCTGGGACCTCGGGCTGCTGGTCAGTAGATGAGGATGCACGTGTCCTTACCATCTGCGGAAGAACAGAGTAGAAGTTCAATTAACATTTAAAAGATCAAGTCGCACGACCGGAAAGAATAAAGGGAATATTTTCCTAACTCCGTAGCCTCTGGAGGATAAATACAGACGTCTCCGTACCGATCCTTCAGACTCTACTAAGGTTGTTCGTGAGTTGTGAGACCTGTGCAACCTAGTGCTCTGATACCAACTTGTCACGACCCGGATTTCCCACCATCGGGGGTCATGATGGTGCCTATTAAATGGAAGCTAGGCAAGCCAAATATTAATTACACCTCCATTAATTACCAAATTCTTATTAAGACTTATTATTAAAATATATAAATTACAGCGGAATAATCAAAATTAGCGGAAGACTTAGTCAAATATGATAAAGAAAACCCAAACATGATACACTACCCAAGACCGGTGTCACAATACTCACGAACTTCTAAGAATAATACACATAATTGTCTGAAAGAAAATACAAGCTGTTTATCTCGATTACATGAGATAACAGAATGAAAAGCATAGATAGAAGAGACAACGGGTCCTGCGGACGCTTGCAAGGCTACCTCGTAGTCTCAGTATGTCGGAAAATCCACAAGTCGCTACTGCCGCTGCTGCTGTCCGTAACCTGTATGATACGATTGGATTGGAGTCAAATTCGAAAGGAAAAGGCATTGCTACGGATTGAATCATTCGTAAACTTTCGAGGTAAGTGTTTGTTCTATCCTAACTCGAAGGAATAGGAATTTAGTTATGAATAAATTGTTGATTAAGAGTTATTGGTGTTATACCGGTAATGGAGATAAATTGTTGAAATTATTATCAATTATTGGTTTAAAACCGGTAATTATAAATATTGTTGATGCAAAGATTATTGGCTAAATGCCGGTAATATATATATTTATGAATTGGGATCGTGTGGCACGCCGACCACTTATATATATATATATATATTTATGAATTGGGATCGTGTGTATATATATATATATATATATATATATATATATATATATATATATATATATATGGATTGGGATCATGTGGCGCGCCGACCACTTATATAATAAGAAATGGGATCGTGTGGCACGCCGACCACAAAATGATTTAAATCTTGGCATTGGCCATAGTTGCCGGTAGGCTATTGATATAGTTGGGAGCAGGTGGTACGCCTACCACAAGATGTAGTTACTGTGATAGTTGGGAGCGGGTGGTACGCCTACCACGAGATATGAAATGAGAAAGGAATTGAGACATGAAACTAAGATTTATTCTGTTGATTATATTAGTCTGGATATCACGAGTTATTGACTATTATTTCAGAGCAGAGTCTTTCCTTATAAATGTATTGTATATATATGTATATTGCAACTGTACAGGTTTATGTGGGTGACTGGCCTTAGCCTTGTCACTAGTTCGCTGGGATAGGCCAGGCACTTACCAGCACATGCGGTCGGTTGTGCTGATACTACACTCTGCGCTCTTTTTGCACAGATACAGGTTACGGACAGCAGCAGTGGCAGTAGCGACTTGTGGATTTTTCGACATACTGAGACTACGAGGTAGCCTTGCAGGCGTCCGCAGGACCCGTTGTCTCATCTATCTATGTTTTTCATTATGTTATCTCATGTAATCGAGATAAACAGCTTGTATTTTCTTTCAGACAATTATGTGTATTATTCTTAGAAGTTCGTGAGTATTGTGACACCAGTCTTGGGTAGTGTATCATGTTTGGGTTTTCTTTATTATATTTGACTAAGTCTTCCGCTAATTTTGATTATTCCGCTGTAATTTATATATTTTAATAATAAGTCTTAATAAGAATTTGGTAATTAATGGAGGTGTAATTAATATTTGGCTTGCCTAGCTTCCATTTAGTAGGCGCCATCATGACCCCCGATGGTGGGAAATCCGGGTCGTGACAATAACATTAAACAACAATAAAGAATACAGATAGATAAAAAGGGTCACTGATCTTTAATAAGGTAGAAACTCATACATATGATATGAAGGGACTAATGACATATATTGAGGAGGTGAGTTTCCTTGTTTCTTCCTCCTTCGCGGGGAGAGAGATGAAGATCCACCCTTTTCTTCAAAGAACATGTCTGTATGAGTGGAGCAGTGTCAAAAGCCAAGGCTGAGTATGGATCAACTATGCTATTAAGGGACGTGTGCCAGAAGGTATGCTCTTGTTCATATTGGTATCAAACATTCTCTAATACCAGTAGAGCCCACAATAATAGCTCACCCATTCCGCCTAGAAATTTTGCATTACTTCGCGCGAAGATTTATGGGGACTATCATCTGTAGTGGGCAAGAAGGGAGTATCATCTGAAGGGTCATCAAAGGCGGAATCGGCTATGAATCCACAATAGCAAGCCTACTATTCCTTGGAATATCTATGCATATGATTTCCATTGGACTAATACGATTGTAGTCATAACAGATTGGGAGTATCGGCCTACAACAACCATATAAGTCCATTGGACTAATACCATTGTAGTCATAGGAACTTCCGTTTATATATCGTATTAGGAGTAATGTCATACATTCATACTAGGACGCATCGGCCTACGACAATCACATAAGTCCATTGGACTAATACGATTGTAGTCATAGGAACTTCCGTTTATATATCGTATTGGGAGTAATGTCATGCGTTCATACTAGGACGCATCGGTCTACGACAACCACATAAGTCCATTGGACTAATACGATTGTAGTCATAACAGATTGAGAGTAATGTCATACGTTCATACTAGGGCGCATCGGCCTACGGCAACCACATAAGTCAATTGGACTAATACGATTATAGTCATAGGACCTTCCATTTATATATTGTGGTTGTTATTTAGTAATTGACCGTGAATGAATATGATTTCATTCATATACTAGGACGTCGGCCTTTGACAACCACATAAGTCCATTGGACCAATACAATTGTAGTTAGTAATTGACCGTGAATGAATATGATTTCATTCATATACTAGGACGCATCGGCCTACGACAACCAAATAAGTCCATTGGACTAATACAATTGTAGTCATAGGAACTTCCGTTTATATATCATAATTGTTATTTAGTAATTAACCGTCTATGAATATTATTTCATTCATATACTAGAACCATACGCATCGGCCTATAGCAACCATATAACTCATAGTGCTATCCCGTATGGTGCTTCATACCTAGGCCTATTATCGCATAAACGTATTATATATCGAGGAAAAAAGAACGGCATCCAATAATCCTGTGAAGGTCCAAATTCCCTTTTACTAACTTTGTGAATGGCTGTGTATAATACAACAACAACAACAACCCAGTATATTCCCACAAGGTGGGGTCTGGGGAGGGTAATATATAGACAGGCCTTACCTCTACCCGAAAGGGCAGAGAGGCTGTTTCCAAACGACCTTCGGCGCAGGGAAAGGAAAGGCAAACAAAAACAAAAAGTGCATTAGTTATACCAGCATATATCGCAAAAAAAATTATCTAAACATAAGAGACATATATACCATAAATAAGCATGTATGCATGTAATGATATTAAAACAGTAACTACCAAAAATGACTACCACAAGAGAACACAAACTAATCATCTATGGGCGGCCCTACCATGCCTCACCCACCCCGGGTAAGGAGTACGAAAAATATAGAAGTCCCTATCCTACAACCCTAATACTAGACCTCCAGACTTTCCTATCAAGGGTCATGTCCTCGGAAATCCGCAATCTAGCCATGTCCTGTCTAATTACCTCTCCCCAGTATCTCTTAGGTCTCCCTCTGCCTCGCCTCACACCAACCACCGCTAGTCGCTCACAACTCCTCACCGGGGCATTGGGGCTTCTCTTTCTCACATGCCCGAACCACCGAATCCTCGCCTCTCGCATCTTCTCATCCACTGGGGTCCACCCCCACCTTCTCCCGAATAACTTCGTTCCTAATCTTATCTAACCCGGTGAGCCCGCACATCCACCTAAGCATCCTCATCTCCGCAACCATCATCCTCTGAACATGAGATTTCTTCACCGGCCAACACTCCATCCCATACAGCATGGCAGGTCTAACCACAGCTCTATAAAACTTCCCGTTAAGTTTCTGTGGCACTTTCTTATCACACAAGACTCCTGAAGCAAGCCTCCATTTCGACCATCCTGCCGCTATACGGTGAGTGACAACTCCGTCTATCTCCCCGTCCCCTGGATCACCGATCCAAGGTATCTAAAAATATCCTTCTTGGGGCTTGAGATCCAATCATCACACTCCCTCCCACTTCGCTCGGCTTAGTGCTAAACTTGCACTTCAGATATTCTATCTTCGACTTGCTTAGTTTGAACCCCTTAGACTCAAGAGTCTGTCTCCATACCTCTAGCCTTTCGTTAACACCGACCCTCGTCTCGTCTACAAGGACTATGTCATTAGCAAATAGCATACACCAAGGTACATCCCCTTGAATATGCCGCGTCAAAGCATCCATTACCAAGGCAAACAAGAGGGGGCTAAGCGCAGATCCTTGATGGAGCCCCATAACCACCGGGAAATGGTCTGAGTCGCCACCCACTGTCCTGACCCTGGACTTAGCTCCATCGTACATGTCCTTGATTACTCTGATGTAGGCTTCCGGCACGCTCTTAGCCTCCGGGCACCTCCATAGTACCTCCCTAGGGACCTTGTCATACGCCTTCTCCAAGTCGATAAACACCATGTGCAGGTCCTTCTTCATATCCCTGAACTGTTCCACCAATCTCCTGACAAGGTGGATAGCTTCTGTAGTGGACCGGCCCGGCATAAAACCGAACTGGTTCACGGAAATAGATGTCGACTCCCTCACCCTGGCCTCGATCACCCGCTCCCAGACCTTCATGGCGTGGCTTATTAATTTGATGCCCCTATAGTTGTTGCAACACTAGATATCCCCTTTGTTCTTATACAAGGGCACCACTGTACTCCATCTCCACTCCTCCGGCATCCTATTGGACCTGAAGATCGCATTGAACAACCTGGTGAGCCACTCTACTCCTGGCTTTCCCATGCATTTCCAAAACTCCACCGGAATTTCGTCTGGCCCGGTCACTCGACCTCTACTCATCCTACGCAAAGCCCCCACGACCTCTTCCACCCTAATGCACATGCGGTACCCTAGGTCTCTATGACGCTCTGAATGCCCCAGCTCCCCTAGTTCTATGTTTTGGTCCCCCTCCTCGTTTAGAAGGTCTCGGAAATACGCCTGCCATCTCTGTTTGACTTGAGACTCCCCCATCAGGACTCTACCATCCTCATCCTTGATACACCTAACCTGGTCCAGGTCCCGCGCCTTCCTCTCCCTTACTTTGGCTAACCGGAATAACTTCTTGTCCCCGCCTTTCTCCCCCAACTTTGGCCGTGTATAATAGTTTATACAATTTCAGCCGGTCATTGCGGATCGTCAATTGAGTATTAGGACTTACGTGCCAATCTGTTATTATGATAAATAATTTGTGATTGATTGAAAGACTAGAAATAATATAAAGATTGGGTTATGGATAACTCATTCTTGGCACCAAATATTCAATAATGACTTTCTTGAATATTATATTAAAGGATATAATATTACCTGGTGTAGAATAAGCCAACCTTTAGGATGAATACTGAAACTAGGTCAACAAAATGTGTTAAAGGCTCCACATAGTTTGGATCCTTTTTGAAACAATACTTTTAGATATATAAAAGAAATCTCACTCCCGGCTTCCATAGCCATCTGAAGACGAATTGGCTGAATAAATCCATTCTGTATATCTAAAAGACATGATGTGGGCAAGAAGGGAGTATCATCAAATAGAGGCACTAGCTGTAATAGTTAATAATCACATAAGTCCAAACGTATGATCCTAACGTCATTGAAATTGTGTGGAATCTTGAGTTGACTACAATCGTATTTTACTTGCCATGCTTTAATGCTCACCATTAACAAATAACAATAAGTGAATTCAAAAACCTTAAATAATGGAGATTCAAGCTTGGCCTTCGTAGGTGCTTCTTTAGATAATACAGTTGTCGAAGAGTTAAGAGAAAGGGGGAGTTCTGTTTTCCAAGGAGATACTTTTAGATACTTCCTCTTCAAAATCGCCCAATTCTACTCTTAATGTGAAGCCCCAATTAATTTAACACAACAGAAATTTGAATAAGCTGAAGCATTAAACCTACTGTGGCTTTCGCTTCTGCGACTCAGAAGCCGCTTCAGCGGTTTCACTTCTGCGACCGCCCGACCGCTTCTGCGGTATTCCACTTAAATTCCAAAATCGCTTATGCGGTTAAATCCCCGCTTCCGTGACTTTGCCTATGCGGAATATGTTCCGCTTCTGCGGAAACCCCCAAGCTAACCCTTTCGCTTCTGCGAGCGAGTTCCCGCTTCTGTGGGCGATGTGAGCACGTGATTTTTGCCCTATATGAGAATTACTCCCAAAAATTCAAAATAAAAGAGTTTTGTGTTGTTTGCAATTGTTGTGAATTTAGTGTCATTTTTAAAAATAATGAAATATATATATATATATATATATATATATATATATATATATATATATATATATATATATATATATATATATATATATATATATATATATATATATCGCATTTGCATTTAGGATTTAATTCTACAATTAGGAGTAATTAATTTTATCTTACAAAAATAAAAATTACAAAAAATAGGCATCTTTTGCATTTTAGCCTTTAATGTCCAAATTGTGTGATTGTATTTTAATTACCATTTAAAATTAGGTGACAATTATTATTATGAGATTAGTATTTCAAGATAATTTTAGTTTTTATAAATTAATCTTAGTATTTTGGGCTTTATTAATTAGGAAGTTGAATAATGGAGAAGAACAAATTGGAAAAAATTTGGATTGGGCCATCTTGCAAATTAAGTTACAAGCTCAATCCTAAGAACCCTTACCCAACCCAAAACCCCTTGGCCCAAGAAGAAAATTTCAGATTTTTTTAGCAAAAAATAATCATAATTACATGATATAAAGTAGTGGGGGGGGGGGGGGGGCAAGGAAATCAAGGAAGAAAACAAGGAGAGGAAAACATGGATTAGTGAGTTTTCTTTAAATTAAAAAAATATTTTCTTTTTAATAAAAAATCTATTCTTGCCTATAAATAGAAGAGAGGATTTATGAAAAAAAGGGGGAAAAAAAGAGAGGAAAAATCGGAAGAGAAGAAAAAATAAAAAAACTTCCCTGCTGTAGTATACACTCGATATACACTCTGGATACAGAAGTATACACGGAAAAAAATGCAATTTTTGAGAGTTTCTTTTGAGAAGTGAAAAGAGTTCAAAGCTAGAAAGCCAAAACAAAGAGAAAATTTGGAAAATATTTTTCTTTTCTATTTTTTACTGGTTTGTTTTTGTTTTTCTCCGTATTGCTGGGATTTTCGGGATTGAGGTGTTGAAGCTACTGCTGGTTGTTACTATTGTTGTTGCTGTATTTTCACCGCCTTGTTGACTTGCCATTTTCCCATTCCTTTCAAAACGAGGTACATATCTCTTTCACTTGAAGCTGTAATGGTGAATTGTTGAAATAAAAAATGAAGATCTGGATCCGATTATTTGCTGTCCCTGTAGTTTATGTTTAGTGTTGTTAGTTTAGATTTGTAATTTATCTATTGAAGTATTCTGTAGTAGCTAAAAAATGAAAAACAAAAATATTGTAATAACTAGTAGTATAGTAGCAATAGTGTATCACATAGCTTAATTAGGTAATAGATCTTAAAACATGAGTTGGTTAATAATAATTTCAAAAATCGGTTGGTTACTTACTCACAATAGATTCATAAGTTTTAATCACATATCAGATGTCATTTACACATAGATAAGCTTAAAAATAGGAAATGTTAGATTAGATAGTGCTTTAATCATGTTTTAGGTTAATACTCTGGTGATAAAACAAGCCATATTGAAATCAGTAGCATAATTATAAATAGGTCTCTGAGTTATTTATTTACGGATATTGATACAATTTAATTAGAACCATCTTTGTAATGTAAAAATGCCTAGTACATAACGAAACTGGTAATGTAAATATTCGTGAGTAGTTAATCAGTTAATTCAAATCCATAGTTAATTAGTTTAATCATTTTTTAAGTCCATTATGTAATCCGTCGCTTTCTCAAATTAGGTATTAACTGGTATTAACTTCAAAACGCTAGTGTAAGAGGAAGAAGTAGTTTGTTAGTTCTGATTTATGGTAATAAATAATTAATTTGTAACTAATGTATGATATTGATTTCCTTCACTGAATAAATAAAAGTGCTTTCCATTTCAAATGTGTATCTTTGTTCTGTTGCTTCAATTGTTTCCAATTTTATTTAGTTTGGGCCCAAGGCGTGTTATGGGCCTGAATCTCTGTATAATGCCAACTGGGCTGGCGATAGAATGCCCGAATCAGGTCTGGTTCTTTAAGAACTTGGACCTGTTTTTAATGTAGTAAATCCTTATTTTGGAATCCAGTCCCCATTGAATAATAAAATTACGGGCCTGGAATGTTTAAATATTAGAAATCGATTAAGGAAAAAACAAATGTAGAAAACATAGCCAAATACTAGTATTGAATCCTTTAATGAAAATTGGGATGAGCCTCGCCCGAATAACAAACACCGGGGCCCCTATTTAGTAATAAGATAACATAATAGAACCGGAGAGGCTAATTGCAAATTCCATAGCCTCTCCCAAAAGTTAAAAGCCGATAGACGTTATTTAAGGCACGGTGTTAATGTACTTTCCATTGAACGAGTGTGCACTTGGTGCGACTCAAATCCAAATCTCGGCAAAGCTGAAATACACCGAAAGTCATAGGCGTACTGGTTGCGGTATGACTCGAGGCGTGTTTTCGCGATGCCGCAAATTCTTTAAAATAATACCTAATGTAAAAAGCATTATATGTTGTTTAAAATCTATAATTGAGTCAAACAAGAGTCGGGAACGACAATTGAGCGACCGTGCTAAAACCACGGAACCCGGGAATGCCTAACACCTTCTCCCGGGTTAACGAGTTCCTTATCCGGATCTTTGCTTCGCAGACATTTTTAAGAGTCAAAATTCCTCGGATTCGGGATTAACCGGTGACTTGGGACACCATTATCATTCCCGAGTGGCGACTCTGATTAATCTCAATAAATCCCGAACCGATTGTCCTTTAATTGGAAAAACTCCTTCTCTTACGTTATTTTATCCGTTTCGGATATTTGAGCGTCGGGGTATACCCTACGAGCGTATTTATATTTATGCTTATGTGGGGTAGTAAAAAGGGAGGTGTGACACCTCTGACTCTGCTGGGGATCCCAACCCCGAACTTCGGTTTCAGGGTTTAAGAACTCGAGCTTTTTAGAATTGCCGTTCGCGTTTTTGTTTGACTTCGTTATATGATTTGAACAACATGCTATGTGCTTTATCGCTTTGATATTATATGGATTGTATATAAAATTGTGCCGAAAACCTTTTTCTCTTCACCTCCGGGGATGTGCTTACTGGTTGAGACTCCCCTTTCTGTTAAAGTCACCTTAAATTAAGAAAACAGAGGCCGGATAAGTTACAAAGCCGATTGACTCCGCGGGTCACCGGTACGTAGCCCCTCCTCGATTCGAGTTGTCCGCTCGGGTACACGGTCTAGCACTCTATGAAACCGTAAGATTTTTGAACATAGGTCTAGGACGATTATTTGCATCATATTTGACTTAGGGGACTCAACACGGGGGTTGGGTCCGTCTAGGACAGGTGACCCAGTATTGAAAAAGACCGAGCATGTTATGTGTTGCATTTTATTGTCCTTGATCGTTATGCGGACCGGCGAAAATCCCGAGGATAGAAAAATTGTTGAAAAGAAAAAAAAAGAAGAGAGAAAAATAAGATCTATAGGAAATAGGTATCCGAAAAATTTGAAAATTTGAAAAAAAAAAAGGTGGAACAGATTTTGTTGAAATAATTGGTCAAATAATCTGACCGAACTACGCAGGTTTGATTCTCGCCGTTAGGTGGGATACGTAGGCAACCCTCATCGGGTCCAACCACCCCTTTTAAAAAATAAAAAAAATGTGTTTTACTTTTCAATAAAATCAAAGTGATGCCGTTTTTGAAAATAGCCGAATGTTCCGAAAGGACGCCGGAAGGCTATTTTTGCAAAAAGGCCACTTTGAATCATTTCTAATAATTTGCATGCATAGCCTTGAAATATTCCTTGTGGAAATGTTGCAAGGCCATAGCCGCAAAATCAAGTCGGGGTTCACACCCCTTTTGCAAAAATAATAAAAAAAAATGTCAAATTTTGTTTATTTTGTTATAAATAAGTCGGGTGATGCTATTCTTGCTTAAAATAAGTCGAATGTCCCTCAAAAGGACGCTGGAAGGTCTGTTTTTGCAAGAATAGCCACTTCGAGTCGTTTGTAAATAATTTTGGACACAGCCTTGAAATGTTCCCTCGCGGAAATGTCGAAAGGATGTATCCGCAAAATTAAGTTTGAGTCATTGCTCAACTTTTCAAAAATATCCACTTTATCAAATAAGCCATTACATGGCCGGTTTTTGCTGAAATAGCCACATTTTTGCATTTTTACTTCCTCAGTCTTGTGTTGGCTTGTGTCGGTGCTGAACGATGCCCCATAGGCCCCAGGATAAAATTTTTGAATTTGCATCTTCTTAAATAAAATTTTGCAAAAAGAGCCACTTTGTCCAAATAAGCCATTACATGGCCAATTTATGAAAAATAGTCTTGTGTTGGTTTATGGCGATGCTGAACGATGCCCCATGAGCCACAGGATAAAAAAAAATTTCAAGTTTATCTTTCTTAAATATATTTTGAAAAAATAGTCATTTTGTCAAATAAGCCATTATGTGGCCAATTTTGTAGAAATAGTCATAATTGACACCAAAGTATTTTTATTCTTGTAGAAATCTCTGGCACAAGGTGTGAAAGTTTTTTTATCAGAGTTTGTAGTTGGAGTCGGCTTTTATAATTTTCCTTCAAAAAAAATCAAATAAACATCTCTTTATTTCTTGCATTAATTTGCAAGAACTACGCTCGGTCTGATTCATGCGGGGTCATGATATGTAGTGTGACGACCCAAAGGGTCATCACTTATTTAATTAATCATTTCGAGCTTCTGAGGCCTTGAAAACCTCATTCTATGTTGCCTCGATTTACGTGCACGATCCGAGCATGTAGCCGGAAAGATTTTGTGGTAGAAAATATGAATTCTATGAGAAATTTGGATAAAAATGATATTAATATTGATATGGTTGACTTCGGTCAATATTTTTGGTAAACGGATCCGGACCCGAGATTTGATGGTCCCGAGAGGTCCGTAGGAAAATATGGGACTTGGACATGCGTCCGGAGTCGAATTCTGAGGCCTAGAGCCCAAGTTATGAATTTTTATGTGAAATTGTTTTTGATGCAATTATTAAAGGAAATAAATTAATTGACCTTGGTATCGGGCTCGTATTTTGGTTCCGACGCCCGGTACAAGTCTTAAATATTATATATGTGATTTCTGTAAAGTTTGGTGATATTTGGATGTCGTTTGAGATGTTTTGGACCTTGAGTCCCAAGTTTGAAAGTTTTGAAAACTAAAGGTATGAAAATCATGCATTTGAGGCTTGATTTGATGAAAACGAGGTGATATTGGCGATGTGATCGCACGAACAAGTTCATAATGTGTTTTTGAGGTTATGTGCATATTTGGTTTGGAGCCCCGAGGGCTCGGGTGAACTTTGGATAGGACACGAGATCAATTTTTCATGTTAGAAGTTGCTGTCTGCAACTGGTCTGCAGAGTTCGCAAATGCGAACAATAGTTCGCAAATGCGAACTCCCCACTATTCTGCAGAGTTCGCAAATGCGAACTCCCCCCCTAATGCGAACTCCCCCCTATTGTGCCTGTGTTCGCAAATGCGAACAATAGTTCGCAAATGCGAACTTGACCCTACTGTGCCTGTGTTCGCAAATGCGAACTATAGTTCGCAAATGCGAACTCGCCACTATTCTGCCTGGCTTCGCAAATGCGAAGAAAAGTTCGCAAATGCGAACCTCCCCATATTTAGCCTGTGTTCGCAATTGCGAACAATAGTTCGCAAATGCGAACTTCCCAATTTTGCCTTGGCTTCGCAAATGCGAAGAAAAGTTCGCAAATGCGAACTTCCCACCCTTAGCTTATTTTTCAAACTCCAGAAATTGGTCGGGGTTCGCAATTGCGAACCCATGTTCGCAAATGCGAACACAGAGACCTGAAAAACACGAATTTCAGTCATTTCTTCACATTTTACAAAAACAAAACACCCATTTGCGATTCTTCAAAGATTTCTTCTTCATCAAAACGATTGTAAGTCACTTTTTACTTAATTCTTTCAATTCCTAACATCATTAAACATGTTTTTCATAAGAAATCAAAGATTTTCATGGTGAAATTCTTGTTTTTGTTAGAAAATAGGGTTTTTCATAAATTGGGGAATTGGACCTCAAATTGAGGTCCGATTTTGAAACAAATTATATATATGAACTCGTGGGGGAATGGGTAACCGGATTTTGGTCCTAACCCCGAATTCCGACCATGTGGGCCCGGGGTTGAAATTCACTATTCATGGCAGAATGTTGTAAAAGTTGTATTTGGTATTAAGAATTAGTTTGTTGAGTAGAATTGATGATATTAAATCAATTGTGTATAGATACGGTTGGATTGGAGCCAAATTGAAAGAAAAGACATTTCCACGGAGTGAATTGTTCATAAGCATTCGAGGTAAGTGTTTGTTCTATCCTAGCTTGAGGGAATAGGATTATGTGTTATGTGTTATGTGATCGAGTGCGGTGTATGGGTCTGTGGTGACGAGCATCCATACACCGGCGTCTAGTATGACCGTGAGTCGTTGGAAAATGATATTTTGAGATATATTACAGGTGAATTGTTATTGTTCTCCCTTGTTGGGACTTGTTGTGAAGATAATTATTGATTGCCCTTGATGGGACGATTTATGAATTGTTGTTTCTTTCTCTGCCCTTAACTGTGATTGTTATTTGGGTGAGAAAGAGTGATAAATGCACGAAGGGTGATGCCGTGCCATGTTTATTTATTTATGCACGAAGGTTAATGCCGTGCCATGTTTATTTATTGATTATGCACGAAGGATCATGCCGTGCCCCGTTATTGAACCATGTACGAAGGATCATGCCGTACTATGGATGTGAGGATGAGAGTAAAAGCACGAAGGGTGATGCCGTGTACTTTATTTGTTTATTTGGTGAGGATGAGAGTAAAAGCACGAAGGGTGATGCCGTGCAATTGCTTGCTATTTCTTGAAGTGATATTATTCGTGTTTACATTATACTTTGTTTTCTTTGTGAAATTATTAATTGTGGTTAATTGTTGAATTCTTTAAGATATTCCTTATTGTGTTATTA